>ML978715.1:122676-293485 GCA_010015785.1 Saccharata proteae CBS 121410
TACCGCGTCCTTAGCCCGTAGTACGGCGGAGCCCTACCCCGGCGTTCCGCTATAGACCTTATAGCCTCCTTTACTCACGACGTTAAGACGGCCTAGGCCTCGGGTAAGGAAGTAATAATAGTTATAATAGACGTCTAGGGAGCGTTTAACGCCCTCCTCCGGAACCGCCTTATCCGCCGTATAGCGTAATAGGGCTAGCCGCCGAACCTACTCTAGTTCACGCGTAGCTTCCTTACGATGCGTAGCGTATAGGTCCGCCTAGGCGCGGCTATTACGGAAAGCCGGCCGGTAGCCTACGGTACGCCGTAAGGCTCCCCTCTCTCCCCGGTCCTCTATACGCTATACCTAGCCGAGCTACTTAACTAGGACTAGAACCTACGCTTCGGATACGCGGACGACGTTTACTTATATCGAGCGGAGTATATACTCGAGGCTATAACGGCCCGAATTACGGTAGACATCGCCTAGGTCTAGGCCTAGGGGCTTGAAAACAAGGTATTCTTCGCTCCGGAGAAGGAGGAGTTAATCTACCTTACCCGGCGTAACGGTAACCTAAACCTATCCTACGAGGTTAGCCCTAACTACATCATTACGCCCGTCCCGGCGCTATAGAAGGGGGACGGTAGCTAACCCGCCCTCCGGTAGCTCGGTATATAGTTCGATCGAAAGCTTATATTCCGGAGGCACGTAGCCTAACGGGTAGCTATAGCCCGGAAAGTTAGCTAGTATATACGCGGCCTAGCTTATACTACGTACGGCCCCCCGGCGGCGGCGCTCCGTAAAGCCGTCGTGACCTACATCCTCCCCGCGCTCCTTTATAGCGCGGAGGTTTAGTATAAGGGCCGTACTAAGTACGCGGGAGTTAGCCGCGTGACCGGCTAGAGAACCGTTAGTACTAGGGTAGGATAGTATATTACCGCGCTAGATCGTATACTTACCCTAGTAGCCCGGGCGGTACTCCCTATCTAGCGGACTATACCTATACCTATTCTCTTTCGCGAATCTAGCCTACTAACGGCGGCCGTAGCTCTCGAGGACGTTAAATAGCGCTTCGCAAGGCACCTCCGTACTACGGATACCTCCTATCCTCTTACCCGGCGCGCTAATACTACCCTTATTACTAGGGATAGAGGCACGGGTAGCCGCTAGTAACTACGCTCTCGCGTCTAGCGAGTTACGTAGACGCTCCCCTAGCTCCCTTAACTATAGCTTATAGCCCCCTACTACTTACCCGGCTACCGTACTAACCCTACGGGAGGCTAGACGAAGGAGGAAGCGGCTAAAGCCTTTATAACCTAGTAGAGGGCTCTCCCCCCGGACGTACTTACGATCTTCTCGGACGGTACTAAATAATAGTATAACGGTACGAAACGGGTAGCCTACGGCTACGCTATCTACTAGGGCTAGTAGTAGATCGCTAAAGGTATAGGCCGCCTTAATAGCCTCTCCTACGTGTTCGACGCGGAGGTAATTAGTACGTAGCGCGGCCTCTAGTATACGCTGCGGCTCCTATACCGCTAGACGGCCGCCTAGCTCTACGTGGATAGCACGTTGGTGATCTAGGGCCTCCGCGGGACGGCCTCTAAGACCTCTTAGTAGGCCTTTCTAGGAGTATACGCCGTTATAGATACCTTACCCGTCCGGGTTAGGTAGTCCCCCGGACATATAAGGATCCCTAGTAACGAGGTAGCGGACGCGCTCGCTAATACCGTAGCTAAGATAACGATAGAACTAATAGGTATAGCTACCCGCCCGATACTATCTAGAGTTAAGAGTATTAGCCGCGGCCGTATACGCGCGACTATATAGATATAGTAGGCTTCTACCGCACCTAGGCTTAGCTAATACTATAGCCGCTAGGGCCTTAGATATAACCCCGAGGACGAACCCTACGCCCTTACCCTCTCTCGGCCCGTCCTCGCTAGGTACCTAGCTACCCGGACCTTATACGGCGACTTCTACTAGTACTACCGGAAGTATCGCTACGAGGACGCCCGGGTTAAGTACTCCTGCGGACGGCCTAAAACGCCTAACCACGTAGTACGCTACCGAAAGACATATAACACCTTTAGTAGGTAGCCGACTAAGGATCTAACTAGACCCCCGATTACTACGAAGGATAGCTAGGCTCTCCTAGCCCGCGTGCTAAAGAATCCCCCGCGCTTTACCGCTTACCTAGAGGCTATAGCCTTCTACTCCGATATCTGCCCCCGATAATTACTCGGGAGTAAGCTCGCTTACCCTAGTCGTTCCTTACCTTCCCTTACCTATTTTAATCTCTATAATCTCCCCCTTACCCCCCGTTCTTCTCTACCTAGCGTAATATAGGAGGGTCTCTACCTACCTATACGGCGCTCCCGCTATGTAAAACGGTACCCTCTACGTACTTGTAGATAGATAGTAATACCTAGAGCCCCGCCTACCTAACGGGGCGGGCCTCTATAGAGCGCGGTATAACCGTAGTAGCCCCTAAGACTATCGTCATCGAAGGTAGCGACTCTATCGCGTAAATCTATCGCTTAGCGCGTCTATAGTACCCTATAGGAGGTCTTAGCATCGGAGCCTATCGGCTCCGGCGCTAGCGGACGTAAAATTAAATTAATTAATTAATTATCCGAAGTTTCGAGAACCGCGCGGTATTCCGCGCTAATAGTATATTCCCTATCTATATATACCTTATAGTACATAGAACATCGAATACTAGCGATCGTTATCCGCTTATATTCTAGTAGGTAGTATTACGGGGTAATACTAATATAGACGTTCCGAACGAGTTAAGTAAGGACGCTATAGACGTTATAGACGTTACTACGAACGAGTTAGGTAAAGATTAGATTAGATTATTAGCTAGCCGAGGTAGTCCGTACGCGTAGTATATAGCTTTCTCGCGCGCGTAGCCTCCTATAAGGTTCTAGTTAACTAGAACCTTATTATTAATCTTATCCTTTACTCTATCCTACCCTATCTACTCGTTTAGTAGTTAGAGATCCTCTCCGCCGTAATAGGTATTCCTTACTATAGTACGGAAGGCTAAGAGAGATTACTAGCGCGATAGAGTCTCTAACCTAGCTACCGACTAAGAGCTATATACGGTAGTAGGCTAGTATAAGCTCTCCTAAAACTAGTAGGAGGCCCCTATCCTTTATAAGGGCTAGTATTATAGGTCTAGCTACTAGACCCTAGATTCTGGACTCGGCTTAGCCTCTCGGCTAAGCCACGTGACCTATAGTATACTTGTACATAGTTCTATCGTACGAAGGTTCCTCTTCTCCTTTATCGAAACCTTCTTGTATTATAGTTAATCTATTTAATCGTTAGATCGCGGCTCTACCCGTAACAGCTAGCTCCTTACCGACCCGGGGGAAAAGGCGGCGGTATTATAGGATACGGTGCTTAACTAATTCTCTAGCGACGACGACCTACCTAAGGAGACGCCTAGCCTAATAGACGGCCCGGCGACTATCCCGTAGGCCACGTTAGTCTCCCTAGAGGAGGCTAAATAGTCGGTAATCGGGGTAAGTAGTACTTCGCCTAGCCCCAACCGCGTAACTATACGCCTCCTTAAAGCCGGATAGGCGGACCTAGGATAGCCTATACGGCGCCTCTACTAGCGCTACCTCGAGCTAAGCTATTTCCCCGGACCCTAGAAGCTAGCGGAAGTAGCTATAATCCCGAAGGTAGGTAAGAAAGACCGTACCTCCCTACGCTCCTAGCGCCCTATCGCCCTACTATCCTGCCTAGGTAAGGGGCTCGAGCGGCTCGTAGCTCGCCGGGTTACGTACCTAGCTATAGGCTACCGCGTCCTTAGCCCGTAGCACGGTAGCGCCCTACCCCGGCGCTCCGCTATAGACCTTATAGCCTCCTTCACTTACGACGTTAAGACGGCCTAGGCCTTAGGTAAGGAAGTAATAATAGTTATAATAGACGTCTAAGGGGTATTTAACGCCCTCCTTCGGAACCGCCTTATTCGCCGTATAGCGTAGTAGGGCTAGCCGCCGAACCTACTCTAGTTCACGCGTAGCTTCCTTACGACGCGTAGCGTATAGGTCCGCCTAGGCGCGGCTATTACGGAAAGCCGGCCGGTAGCCTACGGCACGCTATAAGGCTCCCCTCTCTCCCTAGTACTCTATACGCTATACCTATCCGAGCTACTTAACTAGGACTAGAACTTACGCTTCGGATACGCGGACGACGTTTATCTATTTCGAGCGGAGTATATACTCGAGGCTATAATAGCCCGAATCGCGGCGGATATCGCCTAGGTCTAGGCCTAGGGGCTTAAAAACAAGGTATTCTTTACTCCGGAGAAGGAAGAGATAATCTACCTTACCCGGCGTAATAGTAACCTAAACCCGTCCTACGAGGTTAGCCCTAATTATATTATTACGCCCGTCCCAGCGCTATAGAAAGGGGACGGTAGCTAACCCACCCTCCAGTAGCTCGGTATATAGTTCGACCGAAAGCTTATATTCCGGAGGCACGTAGCCTAACGGGTAGCTATAGCCCGGAAAGTAAGCTAATACCTCCGCGGCCTCGCTTATACTACGTACGGCCCCCCGGCGGCGGCGCTCCGTAAAGCCGTTATAACCTACATCCTCCCCGCGCTCCTCTATAGCGCGGAGGTTTAGTATAAGGGCCGTACTAAGTACGCGGGAGTTAGCCGCGTAACCGGCTAGAGAACTATTAGTACTAGGGTAGGATAGTATATTACCGCGCTAGACTATATACTTACCCTAGTAGCCCGGGCGGTACTCCCTATCTAGCGGACTATACCTATACTTATCCTCTTCCGCGAATCTAGCCTACCTACTACGGCCGTAGCTCTCGAGGACGTTAAATAGCGCTTCGTAAGGTACCTCCGTACTACGGATACCTCCTATCCTCTTACCCGGCGCGCTAACACTACCCTTATTACTAGGGGTAGAGGTATAGGTAACCGCTAATAACCTCGCTCTCGTATCTAGCGAGTTACGTAGACGCTCCCCTAGCTCCCTTAACTATAGCTTATAGCCCCCTACTACTTACCCGGCTACCGCACTAACCCCACGGAAGGCTAGACGAAGGAGGAAGTAGCTAAAGCCTTTATAACCTAGTAGAGGGCTCTCCCCCTAGACGTACTTACGATCTTCTTAGACGGTACTAAATAATAGTATAACGGCACGAAACGGGTAGCCTACGGCTACGCTATCTACTAGGACTAGTAGCGGATTACTAAAGGTATAGGCCGCCTTAATAGCCTCTCCTACGTATTCGACGCGGAGGTAATCTATAAGGCGGGTAACGCCGGACCTCTACGGAGCAGGCGCTAAGCATGCGAGGAGTATGCGCGGGTTAGATACCGTCCGTGTCGAGGACGTAGTGGCAAGGCTTAGCTCGCTTAGTTTAGTAAGTAAGGGTAACCTTTAAAGGAAGCGCTAGCTAAGGAGGATAGGATTCTTCATAGGTTATCGTTATAACAGAATCTAGACCCTTTAGTGTCTAATTACTCGTCCTATCCCTGTATATATACTACTTAGGCGGCACTCCGGTGTTTAGTCTTAGTAGGCCTATTACATAATTAGTGCGTAGCGCGGCCTCTAGTATACGTTACGGCTCCTATACCGCTAGACGACCGCCTAGCTCTACGTAGATAGCACGTTAGTAATCTAGGGCCTCTGCGGAACGGCCTCTAAGACCTCCTAATAGGCCTTCCTAGGAGTCTACGCCGTTATAGATATACTACCCGTCCGGGTTAGGTAGTCCCCCGGATATATAAGGATCCCCAGTAACGAGATAACGGACGCGCTCGCAAACGCCGTAGCTAAGATAACGATAGAACCGATAGGTATAGCTACCCGCCCGATACTATCTAGAGTTAAGAGTATTAGCCGTAGCCGCGTCCGCGCGGTAGTACGCGAATAGTAGGCTACTACCTCCCCTAGGCTTAGCTAGTACTATAGCCGATAGGCCCTCGGATATAACCCTAAGGATACCCTATACGCTTTAGACCTTACCCGCCCGGTCCTAGCTAGGTACCTCGCTACCCGGATATTATATAGAGACTTCTACTAGTACTACCGAAGGTATTAACATAAGGACACCCGCGTTAAGTACTCCTACGGACGCCCTAAGACGCCTAACTACGTCGTACGCTACCCGAAAACTTACTCTACCTACAGGAGATAGCCTACTAAGGACCCTACTAGGCCCCCAATTACTACTAAGGACGGCTAGGCGCTCCTTACCCGGCTACTAAAGAACCCCCCGCGCTTCGCCGTATATCTAGAGGCTACGGCCTTCTACTCCGATATTTGCCCCCGGTAGCCCCTCTAGGGCTACCCTACTTACCTTAGTCGCTCCTTACCTCTCCTTACCTATCCCCCTCTACTCTTTTACCCTATCCCTACTTCTACCTCTACGGCACCTCCGCCGCACTCTCACTCTCTACCCGGCGTGATATAGAAAGGGTATTACCCTTCTATATAAGCGCCTCTACTGTCCACGACGGCCCCCTCTATGTATATAGTAGATAGATAGCTAGCTATACGCCTCGCCTACCTAACGGGGCGAGACCTTATAGAACGCGGTATAGCCGTAGTAGTACCTACGAATATCGCTATTAAAGGTCGCGAGCTCTAGCGAGGTCGCGTAAAACCTTCGCTTAACGCGTCTATAGTACCCTATAGGAGGTCTTAGCACCGGAGCCTATCGGCTCCGGCGCTAGCGGACGTAAAATTAAATTAATTAATTAATTAATTAATCCTCTTCCGCGAAGTAGGCTTACTTATAGCTACCGTCGCCCTCGAGGACGTTAAATAACGGTTTACTAGATACCTCCGAACTACTAATACTAATTACCCCCTTACCTAGCGCTCTAAAAGTACCTTAATAACTCGAGGTAGAGGGATAGGTACTAGCTAATAACTACGCTTACGGGTCTAGCGCGTAGCCCGTACGTTCCCGTAGCTCCCCTAGCTACGGCTTATCGCTCCGTACTACTAGACTAGATACTAAACGGATCCTACTAAAGGATAGACTAAGGAGGATACCGCCCGGTCCTTTATAGTATAGTAGATAGCCCTACTATAGGATATTATTACTGTTTTCTCCGACGGAACTAAATAGTAGTACGAGGGTATAAAACGGGTAGCGTACGGCTACGCTATCTACTATAGCCGGACGGGTATCGTAGAAGGTATAGGCTACCTTAATAACTTCTTATACGTATTCGACACGGAAGCTATCGGCGTATAGCGCGGCCTATAGTATACGCTTACCCTCCTATATTACTAGACTACGATTTAGCTCTACGTTAATAGTACGTCGGTTATCTAGGAGCTATACGGGATAGCCTTAATAACCTCCTAGTTAGCTTTCCTAAGTATATACTCCGTAATAGATAGCCTACCTATCCGGGTTAGGTAGTTACCTAGCTATATAAAGATCCCCGGTAACGAAAGGGCCGACGCGCTCGTAAATATTATAGTAAAGATAATAGTAGAACCGGTAGGTATAGCTACTCTCCCGATATTATCTAGATTTAAGAGTATTAGTTACGGGTACGTCCGCGCTCCTACTATATTTTAGTAGACGACGGTTTCTACTAAGCTTAGCTAGTACTACCGCTACTAGGAGCTTAGATATAAACTAGAAGATACCCTAAGAGCCCTCGCCCTTATACGGCTAGTTCTCGCTAAATACATTACTACTCGAATATTCTACGGAGACTTCTACTAGTACTATAGGAAGTACTACTACGAGGACGCGAACCTTACCTACTTATATAGTAGACCTAAAACGCCGGACTATATCGTCTAATATTCGAAGGCGCGTATTACCTTTTTACGATAGCCGATAAAGGACTCTACAAGGCTATAAATTACTATAAAGGACGGCTAGGTACTACTTACCTAGCTCCTCTATAACCCGCCGTAATTCGCGGTATACCTCGAGGCTATAGCCTTTTATACTAATATCTACCCCTAGTAAATACGGCCGGCGGATATACTAACCGTAGTTACTTATTTTTCCTATATTATTACCTTTCTAGAACCGTCCTATTCTATTAAATTCTTACCCTATCCGGCGTAAGACGGGTAGGCCTCTACTTACTATACTATATATATATAGATACCTCTATAGAATACCGCTTACCTAGCGGGCCGGGTACTAGTAGAACGCGGCGTATCTATAGTAGACCCTTAGAATACTATCGTCGGAGGTAGCGATATTTATTTATCCTACGGGAAGTCTTAGTACGGAGCCTATTAGCTCCGAAGCCTATAGACGTTAAACTAAATTAATTAATTAATCGGTAGTTCTCCTATAAAATCTATAGTAATATCTCTCTATTAGTACTATAGCGCGGGTATTATCTTAATTTAACTATAGTATTTATATTAGGATACTTTTACGCGTTAATAGACGTTATAATTCTGTATATATCGCGTAATAGTCTAGTAAGCGCCTACCTAATAGTAGTCTTATAAGATTAACGTTTTATTTATTTCTCTACCTAGGTAACCTACGAGTAGGTCGTTATAGTAATGTTTAACTAAGAATAGACGGAGTATATTATAACCTAGGATTAAGAGGTAGTTTCCGGAGAATAGATAGCTATTCTAGTTTCTTTATTAAATTATTATATTAGTATAATTATAAGATGTCTTAATTAATTAAGGTATCGGATAGCCGGAGGCCGGGTATATATAACTAGGTCACGTAGTACTTACCCCTCTCTATAGGGTAACGAGGCCCCCTCGATTATATCTACGTAGCCTCCTAGATAGCTTTTTCCTCTATATATAACTACCTTTATCTATACCTTTAACTACTAGTAGAGTATAGGATACCCTACTCGCTCTATCTTCTTATAATATTAGATACTTATTAATAGGTAGGTAATTAGTCCTAGGATATATCTTTCTGTATTAGGCGGGTTAATTATAGGCCTTTAACGACGTAGGCGCGGCCCTATAGTAAGGCTATAAGAGGTTACGGGCGCGCTTAGGTCGACTTACCCGATTAGGCCGCTAAGATCTAGTACACTACGAATTACTAGGTTAAGGGATAGTACCTATATCTCCGCTCGTTGATTTCTAGTGAATACTAGATTACGTGACGACTCCCTAAATCTCTGTCTACAGGGGCTGGATTGTACTAGACTATGGCGGAAGGAACCTGTAGTACCTACACTTGGATTGATGAAGCTCGGGACTTTGGGGAGTAAGCCGATACGTATCCGGGATACACATTAACAGCCACGTCGTCTTATGCAATCACACTCCACCACCTCTAAGGAGCACCTGTATTTCACCCAAAGAGCAAGATCACTGACAGACGACGAAGAAAAGGCGATACGATGACAAAGAGTAGCGAAGTTCCTCCAAGTGGAATTTGGTGAGATCACCAACTGCCCCGAGCAGCGACACTCTCACGCTAGCACCCCGCAACTCCACCTCCGCTCAGCAACAGGAGTTTCCTCCTCCATACGACAGTTCTGACAACCTGCGCAGGGCGCC
The DNA here is from genome assembly GCA_010015785.1 of Saccharata proteae CBS 121410. Classification (NCBI taxonomy): domain Eukaryota; kingdom Fungi; phylum Ascomycota; class Dothideomycetes; order Botryosphaeriales; family Saccharataceae; genus Saccharata; species Saccharata proteae. The sequence goes on from ML978715.1 coordinate 132,177, forward strand.
AGCCGTGACCTTCTTCGATCCCGATACCGACGAGCTTCTGCTCACAGACCAAGCCAAATACTATGCTTACCTCTCTTGCACCGGCCTTGTCGGCCTCATCATCCTCGGCACCAATGCTGAGACCTTCCTGCTCACAGCCGCCGAGCGCAAGAACCTCATCGCCACAGCACGCGAAGCATGCGGACCCTGCTTCCCGCTCATGGCGTGCGTAGGCGCGTTTTCTACGAAGCAGGTCCTGGAGCACATCGCCGATGCTGCGGACGCGGGCGCCGACTAGGTCCTCTTGCTACCCGCAGCGTATTTCGGCAAGGCGACGACGATGGCCGTGGTTGAAGCATTTTACGATCAAGTTGCTGCGGAGAGCAAGCTACCCATGGTGATATACAACTTTCCTGGCATCTGCAACGGCGTCGATCTGGATTCCGACATCATCGCGAAGCTGGCAGTGAGGCATCATAATATTGTGGGCGTGAAGTTGACGTGCGGGTCTGTGGCAAAGATTACAAGGCTCGCTGCGCAGTTGCCGAAGAGCGAGTTCTCGGCGTTCGGGGGCCAGTCTGATTTCCTGATAGGAGGGCTAGCGTTTGGGTCGGCTGGGTGCGTTGCTGATTCCGAAGAGTATTGCCAGGATTTATGACCTGTGGCATGAAGGAAAGACTGAAGAGGCACTCAAACTGCACCAAAAAGCTGCGTTGGCTGAATTACCTTGCAAGAAAGGGATTGCGGCGGTAAAGTATGCGGCGGCGATTTTCACAGCCAACAAAGCTGGCATCGAAGATGCAGAGCGTAAACTGAGACCGAGGAGACCCTACGAGCCACCCAGCGAGGAAGTGAAGAGCTACATCAGGAAATCTATGAAAGAGATGACCGAAATCAAAGACAGTTTGTAAGGCATGTGGGCGGGACTCAAAGTAGTGCACCAGTGCTACATGAAATCTCCAATGTACACCTAAGTATACATACCCACTCCAATACTGGGTAGCTGTTACATCATTCGCTGCAGCAACCGCATCTGTCAAATTGCCCTTAAAGCTCGACACACCAATCTCGTAGCCATCGTAACCGCAGCTGCTCGGATACCCATTTCGAGACTCGTCGTTGCCCGGCACAAGCTGCCAGTAAAGCTTCAAGACGCACACATCAGCCAACGAACAGATCGATAGAGGTACTTACCAAGAGCGCTTTCCTTACCCAAAGCTACGCCCGCATCGTTCAAGACCTCGACTTGCGTGTCGAAATCATTCTCATCACTCGTCTCAACGCCCCATTCCTCAATTATCACATGTTTACCCACTCCCTCTGCCTTGGTCAAGACCGAAGCAGCGCCCGTGACGGAACAAGCCCACTGGCTCGCTTCGTTCATGTATCCGTGGACACTAAGAATGTCAATAGCATCACAGTAAAGCGCTTTCTCAATGAGGTTGTACGCATGTCCGCTATAATCCGGTCCGCCGATACCTCCCATCACAACCTGGACATCGGAACCATTAATGATATTTGCCATGACGCCCGCACATCCGCAAAGCCAATCATAGGGGTCATTGTCTTCAAGCGTGCCGACCGATTCGATCATGAGCTCGTTCTGGAGGTCGAAAGCCAGGATCACGTCGGAGAGCTGCGACCCATAGTTCAGGATTGCGGATAGTCATTTGTCGCAGTCGGTCTTTGGCGGCGGTGGAAGCGTAGAAGGCGTCGGAGTTGCTGTACTTCTCGCAGTATGCGTCGCATGTGGCGCTGCCGTGGAGCGCATTCGCGTTGTTGGGCGAGATCATGGCTTTGATGCTGTCGTCGCTAAGGATTTTGAGTGTGTCGTCTAGGGCGGCGGCAATGGAGGTGTCGTAGGTCCCGATCGAGCCTACGGTCTCGAGTGCGTGAACGCTGTTGACGTCGGTGCCTCCTTTGCGGCAACCTCCGCCAAGATCAGTCACTGGTCAGTAAGTCAATGCAGCATAGCAGAGCGGATTGATGAGACTGGCCCTAGAGACGAACCACTTTGACACCCTAGTAAGCCAATGTTTCGGTGTATGTATTCTGATCACCCACTAGTAGGCTGGGCAAGAAGTGGTTGTTATATCCAGGGAAAGACTTTGAACTCCTATCTGAAAGTGCATGATCATTGACAGGCGATGTACTCTCAACGCAAACTATCGGTACTTGTTCTGTGAAGGCAAGCCGGTGGCGAAAGAGGTTTCTACTTTAACTACTACTAATACACTACCTGAATGATATTTGATTCACGAACTAGAATAAGTCATCTAGTGGCAGCACTCGACGTCGACAAGGGAAGATCGAGAAGTCCATTCCCGAGGAATCACACTCGAGCATAGTTATATATATGGTCTCCTCTGCTAATATGCATACGAAGGCCGGTTTGAACCGTGGCCGCGGCAGTCGAAGCAAGCCAAGATTACGCCCCTACCTTTCCCCAAGATACCTTTGAACCGGATTCCAAGGTTGTTGAAGTAAGTCTAGATAGTATCTTGGGAAGCAGAAGTAGATCTACCAGCTAAACTCAACGTGAGTCCGCACTACAGGTAGTGAAGAGGCCCGGGCTTACTTCGACATCCTAAATATTGGAGGAATGTTTCATTGCATCTTCTGACAGAGGCTGTCTAGACTTACTTCGATGAAGTAGGAGTTCGATTCAGAGCCTGCTTCAAGACATTTAGAGGTGTAGTTATGGCTTGATTCGACTGCAGTTCGGCCGCGATCAATTTGATGGGGGCTTGTAATACCGAGAACAGAAAAAGTAGCGACGCTTGATGATTAACAATAATACTCCGGCGAATGTCCTTGCGGCGGTACCTCGCACTTTGTCAGACTAAGTCAAATAGGAAATTTGTTAGAGCCAACTACCCCAAAGCATTACAAATCCTTCGTTCTCTCTTCACTTCCCATGATCCAATTCTCCAAAGCTTCTCTGTTTCTGACTCTGAAACCGACCTTGAACTTCTTTGGCTCCATTGTCAAGCTTGTTGGCAAAGCGTTGGCCTCAAGTACATCCAGCGAAGGCCTATCATCTTCGTTCTTTGCCTGCACAAACTCAAAGGCACTGATAAGCCGTACAAAGGCAGTGAAGAGTTCCCTATTAGCGAGATGACTGCCCGCACACATACGTGATCCTGCACCATAGGCATAGTGTGGCGTACCAGCGACCTCGGACTCGGGCTTAAGATAGCGCTGGACATCGAATGTGAATGGATCCTTGAAATGACTCTCGTCGTAGTCGGCTGCGTAAGCGTTCATGTAGAACGTTGTACCAGCAGGTATGGTGGCGCCCTGCCATTGGATGTCTCGTGTGGAAACTCGCGGAAGACAGATAGGTATGACTGTCCAATAGCGTAAAATCTCCTTGACGAGAGCTGTGACGTAAGGAATCTTTTCTTCCGCGAGACAACGTTCCCACGCATCGCCATTGGGATAGACAGCCGTTATCTCTTCATAGGCGCGCTTTTGCACTGCTTGGCCGGAGGGAGAGGCGAGAGAGGCAATTCCCATAATCAAGTTACCTGGTACAGTGTCAAGTCCTGCTGACACCATTGTCAGGCAGATGGATCTGATCTCAGCTATTAAGTCACAGTTAGCATAAACCTCATAGTCGAAATCTGGTGATATACCTTCGTTCAGCTTAGCTTCTGGATCTTTCAATATATTTCCCGTAATGCAGGGCTTGTCGGTGCCATTTTCCATCTTTTCCTTCAGCATTCCTAGGAGTTTAGACATGTAGATATCGCGACGCTTGCGGTACTCGTTTGGCTTGTTGCTCAGATTGGGGATCAACCGCATTAGGGGAATGTAATCTGCCCAATTGTTGCTTGTGCTGCGAAAATTGGACACTTCACGCTCCACGTGTACGATTTCTTTCAGCAGCTCATCATTGATGTCACCTCCAATGCGGATGCCATAGTTTAGCGTCAGGGACGTGTTGAGCGCATATCGCTGAAAGTAGGCCGCGATTTCAAGGTCCTTCTCGCCGTAGTTGCTGTCGTGAAGCATCTCTTTGATGCTGACATTGGACTCGAGATCGATGATTGGCATATACGATTGGACGGCTGGACGGTTCAGTGCTGTGGCAGCGGCTTTGCGGCGCTGTTTGCATGACTCGTCCCAAGGCGAGGTGCCGATGGTGAAACCCTGAGAGCTGGACACGATCGTGTGGAAAGTGTGGAGTGTTGGCCGTGATATCAGGGCGGACTGGTCTTTGATCCAAAGTTGTCTGACAGAGTCGAAAGTATTCGCGAAGATGATTCTCTGCGCCAGTGATAAGTGTGCGTCTTGAAATACCAAGGATTGGTAGTCTCACCTTGTTGCCCATGCGGACCTGGAACACAGGACCATATTTATTTGACCACTCACGAGCAACTTTGGCATGGTTGCTTCCGAGTTCCAGCAAACTACCGAACAGTGGCACACCCGGGACTTCTGGTAATCCCTTGATCTTCGGCACATCTGTGCGATTAAGGTAACGTATAACAAAGAAGATAGCTGAGACAAGCGCTACGACAATGACTTGGATAGACATCACGAGATCGATCTTGTCGGGGCAACCTGGACTAATCGGGGATGAAGTTGGGGAGGGCAACGAGCACGGAACGCTGACGTATCTACTGGGAGTAGAGAAGTCGCTGAATATGATACGACAGCACAGTCTGGCTACAGTATATATACAACAACTTGCACGCCGTCCGTGGCCTCCAGGATGGCTGGCAGGGAAGCTCACCCGCCCGCACACGGATCCCACATCACGGCCTGGTTCAGCAGCGGAGAAGCAGCCTCGATCTCGAGCTAGTTTGTCTAGCACTGCCTTCCGACGGCACCATTCGGCCACTTGCACAGGAGGAAGCCAGTTAAGCTGCGGGATTGATTCCGCCATCGCCATCTCTATTTCCCCACGACACAGCAGTCAATCAAGCGGCGCCTTCTCCTAATGTCATAGTAAGCTCGCAGAATCAATGCACCACAATGCCATTGTCGTTTAAAGAGGGGCACGCATGCACTCTGAATAACCAAGTGCGGGGACTTGACGTCGGGAGTCCAAGCGCATCACCCTTGACGTTACAGCCTTCGGGGGGATCCACGATAGTGCGGAATACTTACCGTTGCCATACATTCATGGACACATGGAACATGAAAAATGCGGAAAAAGAGCATGTCTTCGTGCTCGATGCAAGGCCTTCCATATTTTGCGGACCTGTCCTTACTCGACCCACAGTGGTCCGATCATGCATTATACATGCTTTTGTTTCTAGAACGGCAGAATATCCGTGCAGATCACAAACCAAAGGCATTGGAATTGTAATGAGAGTCCAGAAGGCTCGACACACTACTGAAACGAGAAAGAGACTGCGGGTTGGATCCTGCCGACGCACTCCCCAAACCCTACGAGGGCGTCTTCATCCGAACCACAGACCCCAGTGATCGTAACTTCATCGCCGTCTTCGAGGAACCTTCTCTCCTCACCTCCGGAGAGCTTGATTGAAATCCGGCCATTCTCATTCTGCTCAAGTAAGCTACCTCTCTCGTCGGGACTGAGGCCGCTAATCGTCCCTGAGCCAAGCAGGTCGCCGACGTTGAAGGGGCAGCCAGTGACTGAGTGATGTGCAAGCATTTGGGGAAAAGAGAATAGAAGGTTCCGAGAGCTCGTCTGACTAATAGTGGAAGTGCTGCCGGACTCCGCTGCTTGTACTTCAGTGACTGGGTATCTGCATCGGATAGAGCTCTACTCACTCTTGAGATCCACTCGTAACTTGATGTCGTAGACGTTATCTGCACGCTTTTCTCTCAGATAAGGCAGCAATTCCGTCTCATTTTCAAGACCCCGTGTCATGAAAGGTTCCAGCGCATCTGCTAGAACTACCCACGGACTGATGGTTGTACCAAAATTCTTAGCGTTGAATGGTCCCAAAGGCACATACTCCCATGCTTGGAGATCTCGAGCCGACCAATCATTCAACAAAACTACTCCAAATAAGTACTGCTCGGCATGATCGATCGATATGGGCTCTCCCATCTGACTTCGAGTGCACACGAATGCTCCCAGCTCTAGCTCAATGTCCAGTTTTCGGCAGGGGGAAAAGATGGGTGACTTTGCGGACGGGCTTTCGAGAAGCTGACCGCAAGGTCTGCGTATTGGTGTCCCGGAGACCACAACTGAGGATGCCCTTCCATGATAGCCAACGGGCAAATGCTTGTAGTTCGGCTGGAGTGCATTCTCTGGTCCACGGAACAGGACACCCACATTGTATGCATGATTCAATCCCGCATAGAAATCGGTATAATCACCAATCTGGAAGGGCAGATGAATCTTGACCTTGTCCAGTCGGACCAACACTGCTGTCCGCAGGGTCTCCTTGGCCTGCAGGACGTGCGGGTGAGGTGTATCCTCCATGAGAATACTTTGGATGTACTTTCGAACAACGCCGTGGATTGGTCGTCCGAGAGCTGCGAATGGATTCAATGAAGAATGGGAGAAGACTGCTTGATGCGGCTGTATGACCGAGAGTTCGCTGAAGCCGTTGCCGGCAGCGAAAGCTTTGAGATCGAGAGCATGATCCCCGACCGCAACGGCGACATTAGGCGGATCTGAGCCTCTGGAAATGATGCCAAAAGGTAAGTTCGCGAGAGAAAAATGAGAACCTTTGGGGATGGGGAACCAAGATCGAAGCGGAGCCATCTTGGAGAAGGAAACAGGTGTGAGCGCGATTGCGACGGGGAAAGACGCGGAAGACGGGAAGCCACCTTGATACAGGCAATCCGATCTCCATTAAATGCTCGGATGCGAAGAGAGCGCCTTGCGACTGCAAGCCAGCTGCGCGAGCTGAGAAGTTGTGGCCTCAAGCATGACGGTTGCTTTTCCGCCGTGGGGGACGGTAACGGACGGTAACGGACGGTAACGGACGGTAACGGCTGGCTGGGTATTGGCGGAAACCTTCCGCGCGTCCGGCGGGTTGCATCGGCTAACGTTGACGTTATCCTGGAGATCGATCTCCCTTCTCCGCACTCTCCCTCCCGCCTTCGTTCCGCCTTGCCTCTGGTCAACGACCCCCCTTTCGTGTGCCATCTGCTAGACTACGACCAAACTTAGCTTGTCATGTCGCCTAGCTGCGCCAGCCAAAATGCCGATGCTCGCACGTCCAGTCAAGCGCTGAACTCGTACGACGACCCAAACTCGCCGTCGCCAGCGTACTCAACGCAGGACCAACGCATTTGGAGGAAGCTGCTTAAAAGACTGCATATTTCCAGGGATCCCGCCCATAAGCTCCCAAAGAGCATAGTCCCTCTGACCGAAAGAAACCTCACCGAGTTCTTCAATCCAGACTACAACGACGAGCACGATGCCTTCCACGAAGTTCGCGGTCCCAGAAAAATATCGGTATCAGAATGGATTCGGCTCCTACCATGAGTGCGTTCCCTGGCTACCCCGGTTCGATATGAAGGCTGACATCTATCTAGGAGCGAAGCTGTCCAGGGTGCGCTTCCTGTAGGCGCGAACTCTCCACAGAAACCACCATATGGCTTGTACAACGAGAAGTTGTCCGGCACTGCTTTCACAGCACCAAGATCTGAAAACCAGCAGACCTGGCTGTACCGCATACTTCCTGCTTCCGCCCACAGTAACTTTGAACCACGGGAATCTTCGACGTACAACACGAACCCCGAGAACAAGCCACACGAGAGAATCCACCAGATCCCCAATCAGCTCAGGTGGGACCCCTTTGACCTCGACGAGACGGTCGATTGGGTGCACTCGCTGCATCTTGTCGCAGGCGCAGGGGATCCAACCTTGAAGCATGGCATTGGTATCTATATCTATGCAGCCGGCAAAGACATGGATCCCAAGGAAGCCTTTTATTCCGCCGATGGTGACTTCCTCGTTGTGCCTCAGCATGGCGTCCTCGACATTCAGACAGAACTCGGCAAGCTACTGGTCAGGCCGAACGAAGTTTGCGTCATTCCCCGCGGCATCCGTTACCGTGTTACACTTCCCGAAGGGCCAGTCCGTGGCTACATTCTCGAGCTGTATCAGGGCCACTTCCAACTGCCTGAACTTGGCCCAATCGGGAGCAACTGTCTTGCCAACGCACGCGATTTTCAGGCCCCGTTAGCTGCCTTTGACGAAGACACGAACAGCGAGCACACGCTGCTGTCCAAATTTGCTGGCCATTTATTCGCTGCGAAGCAAAACCACACCCCTTTCGATGTCGTTGCGTGGCATGGCAATTACTACCCGTACAAATACGACTTGGGCCGCTACAGCGTCATCGGAAGCGTTTCACACGATCATCCTGATCCCTCGATCTATACTGTCCTTACAGCGCAGTCAGACCACCCAGGTACGGCCGTCGCAGACTTTGTGATCTTTCCTCCACGATGGCTCGTGCAGGAAGACACATTTCGGCCACCATGGTATCATCGCAACACCATGTCGGAGTTTATGGGGCTTATTGGCGGCCAATACGATGCCAAGACGGGAGGAGGCTTTCAGCCTGCAGGTGCAAGCTTGCACAACGTCATGAGCGCTCACGGTCCCGATGCAACAACGCATGAGAAGGCGAGCAACGCTGAGCTCACGCCAATGAAGGTCGGCGAAGGAAGCATGGCGTTCATGTTCGAGAGCTGCTTGATGGTCGGAGTGACAGACTGGGGATTGAGCAAATGCAAGAAGATCCAGCAAGACTACAATGCCGAAAGCTGGGAGGGTCTGAAGCCGCATTTCATGCGCCCCACGCCCGCGAAGATTGAGAACGGAGCGGGAAATGGGCATGGCGGTACCATTGGGGATAAGAACCAGGTTCCACATTGGACGAGCTAGGCTTCTGACTAGCTTACGAGAAAACGAAGTCATGGTAGATGTTTCCAACGTCGATGTATCTGACCGTAGCTTAAAAACACCCGCGCTCGTTCCTTGGATCCGCGTTCGATATACAGTGCGTCGATGATGTACGAGATGTCCAAGAGATGCAATGGAGGTCGGGTCGGGAATGAGGTTTCTCCGACAGCTTCAATTTCTGCTGACTCGGATGCGCCATCTCTGCGCGCGTAAGCGAAGTTAAGCCAGTCACAACGAACTGAGATGCCTCGGCTCATACTTCCAAGGTAACGCGTTCAAGCGTGTTGGCCGGCTGCACTGATGCCCTGATGCTCTGACATGACATCTCCAACCATGCGCCCACGCCATGGAGTGAACCTCAACCACCCCCCCCGAGCCGCATGGACATGACAGCCTAGTCAAGGCATACCTGCGTGCAGTACCGTAAGTTAACTACCGGTACTTCAACAACTCCACCGAGCCCTTACGCACGCAAGTCTGTTCCAAGACGGCCACCGGCACGTCCGTTCGAGCCGTGCACATCGTAAATAACGTTATAACTTGCCTCAGACTCTTCAACTGAATCTACCGTTGTGCTCTTTGAGAACCACCTGTCGCTCCTCTCCCCTGTTCATCAGCTACATCCAAACATGTCCGGAGATGGCGCCCCAATTCCACAGCCGCCCGGCTACCCTTTTGTGGGTAATATAGCAGATCTGGACCCTGAGTTTCCGCTCGGTAGTTTGGTCAACTTGGCAAACACATACGGTATGCATTGCCTATCGGTGCCATGCTGGCTCAGTCTTCGAGTTGTCCACAAGGCAGCGGACAACTAACGCATACCTACAGGCTCGATCTACAGGTTGAACCTTGGAGGCCAAGACCGCGTGATTATCGGTACCCAAGAGCTATTGAACGAAGTATGCGATGAGAAACGATTCCGAAAGTGTGTTGCTGCAGGACTGAAGCAAGTACGCAACGGTGTTCACGATGGCCTCTTCACAGCATACGGACCCGAGGAAAAAAATTGGGGAATCGCTCATCGCGTCCTCATTCCAGCTTTCGGGCCTCTTTCCATACGCGGAATGTTTGATGAAATGCATGATATTGCCAGCCAGCTAGTACTCAAGTGGGCTAGACATGGATCTGATCATTCAATACAGGTCACGGATGACTTCACAAGACTGACGCTCGACACCCTTGCTCTTTGCGCTATGGACTATAGGTTCAACTCCTATTATCAAGATCAGATGCATCCTTTCATAGAAGCCATGGCCGACTTCTTGAAGGAATCCGGCAATCGGGCCAACAGGCCAACGATTGCGCAGGCCTTTTATCGCTCAGCAAATGCGAAGTACGATGCAGACATTGAACTGCTTCAAAAGACCAGCTACGAGGTGATCAAGAACAGAAGGGCGAATCCTACAGACCGGAAAGATCTTCTGAATGCAATGCTCCAAGGAAGAGACACCAGGACAGGAGAGGGCCTCAACGATCAAAGCATCATGGATAACATGATAACATTTCTCATCGCTGGGCATGAGACAACATCGGGCCTTCTCTCCTTTGCGTTCTACTACCTTGTGAAGAACCCACAAGCGTATCAGAAAGCACAGAAGGAGGTTGACGAAGTGATCGGATCCGGACGCATAACCGTGGAACACCTGTCCAAGCTGCCATATATCAACGCAGTCTTACGCGAAACATTGCGACTGACGCCAACTGCACCAGCGTTCACAGTGCAGGCTGACAAGCCTGAGATTCTTGCTGGCAAGTATCAAATTGGGGCAGGTGAGCCCATTGTATGCCTTTTACCCAAGGTGCACCGCGATCCCGCGGTATATGGGGAGGACGCCGAAGCATGGCGACCTGAGAGGATGCTTGACGAAAACTTCGAAAGGCTGAACAGAGAATTCCCCAACTGCTGGAAGCCATTCGGAAACGGAATGCGAGGCTGTATTGGAAGGCCATTTGCTTGGCAGGAAGCTCAGCTGGTAAGTCTCAGTACAGAAACAGGACTATATACATGATACTAAACTATGCAGGTCACTGCAATGCTTCTACAAAACTTCGACTTCGTCGCGGAGGACCCGTCTTACACTTTGCAATTCAAGCAAACCCTGACTATCAAGCCCAAAGACTTTGCGATGCGCGCAACTTTACGCAATAAGCTTACTCCAACACAGTTAGAGCACGCTCTTCAGACCACTTCGTTGAGCGAAATGGACGTTTCGGCTGCTGGCGCGAAACGAACTGGAGCTGTAAGCAAGCCCGCGGCTGCGGTTTCCACGGGCGTCGGCCTCTCGATATTCTATGGATCCAATACCGGTACTTGCGAGGCTTTAGCTCGCAGGCTGGCTGGGGACGCCGCTGCACACGGATTCCAAGTCAAGAAAGTTGACGCCCTCGATGCTTACGAGAGAGGCGCACCTCCTGATCACCCAGTCGCCATTATCACTGCTTCTTATGAAGGCCAGCCCGCCGACAATGCGGCACACTTCGTTGCCTGGCTTGAAGGTCTGAATGGTAATGAGATGGAGAAGCTATCCTACTCGGTCTTCGGCTGCGGTCACCATGACTGGGCCCAAACATTCCATCGCATTCCCAAGCATGTCGACAACCTTCTCCAGGAGCGGGGAGGTAAGCGCATTGCAACGCTGGGCACTGCAGATGCTGCTGCTGGCGACATGTTTACAGATTTCGAAAATTGGGAAGACCAGGTGTTCTGGCCCGCAATGGTACAAGAATACGGTGGCTCAGAGAAGTCCTCTGCGACTGCCGTAGAGTCCAACTTCCAAGTCGAGATATCAAGCCCGCGTGCGTCGGTTCTGAAGCAAGAAGTTAAAGAGGCACGAGTGGTGGAGTCCAGAGTCATTTCTGCTCCTGGAGTGCCCAAAAAATGTCACATCGAGATCCAGCTGCCGTCAGACATGTCGTACTCCGCAGGCGATTATCTGGCTATCTTGCCGCTCAACCCCAAGGAGAATGTGCAGCGAGCGATGCGTTATTTCGGCCTTGCATGGGACAGCATGTTGACCATATCATCAACCAGCCCTACGACGCTACCCACTGATCGTCCCATTTCCGCAGTCGAACTATTCGGTGCTTACATTGAGCTCGCGCAACCGGCTAGCAAGAGGGTAAGAAATCAGTCTGAGATCCACCGTCTGGTTGTCCAGCTAACAAAATCTCGCCTAGAACGTGACCGTCCTTAGTGAAGCCACCGAGGAACCACAGGCTAAGGAGTCTCTGGCTCACCTCTCGGGGCCAGCTTTCGCCACAGAAATAAGCGCAAAACGCGTTTCCGTCTTAGACCTTCTTGAACGCTTCCCATCCATCACTCTCCCCATAAACTCCTTCCTCCAGATGCAACCTCCGATGCGCGTCCGGCAGTACTCCATTTCCTCCTCCCCACTCTGGAACCCCTCGCACGTGACGCTCAGCTACGCAGTGCTGGATCAACCCTCCATGAGCGGTCAGGGACGATTTGTCGGCGTCGCGTCGAACTACCTATCCTCTCTCGGTCCGGGCGACAAGCTACACGTGTCCATCCGACCATCCAACCAAGCTTTCCGGCCTCCGACGAACGCCGAGCAGATTCCCATCATTTGCATATGCGCTGGAACCGGCATCGCGCCCTTCCGTGGGTTCGTTCAGGAGCGCGCAGCGCAGATAGCGGCAGGCCGGAAACTCGCACCAGCGCTCCTGTTCTTCGGCTGCCATTCCGCCGACACGGACGACCTTTACCGTGACGAGCTGGACAAGTGGGAGGCCATGGGTGCCGTCGCGGTGCGACGCGCTTACAGCCGTGACCCGGGCTCGACCAAGGGATGCAAGTATGTTCAGGACCGGCTATGGGAGGAGCGGGCGGAAGTCGTGGACCTGTGGGAGAAGGATGCGAAAGTTTTTGTTTGTGGTAGCGGAGAGGTCGGCGAGGCCGTCAAGCAAGTGAGTTTGAAGATCGCAATGGCGAGGGCTGAGGAGCAGGGAAGGGAGCCGAGTATCGAAAGGGCGGAGAAGTGGTTTGAGGGGATCAGGAACGATAGGTTTGCTACGGATGTCTTCGCTTAAGGTCAGTCTCATTGATTGGACGAGGAGCAAATCACCAGATTCTCTAGGTGGGTTTGAAACATTGGGAATTCCCAGTGGTATTGATTACCAAGATCACGGCTGTCAAGTACTTAAATTTAAAAAAAAAAAAAAAAACATCCTAGGCTAATGCTTGCGGGAGGTGTGAAAAGAGTGACGTGAGGCAAGCGGAAGATTTCAAGCTGCACATGAAAGTCGCACCTTGTTTGGCATCACGAGTGGAGCATCCTTATAGTGGAAGTGTTGCTTACGCATCTTCGATACTTCAGTATTCGTTATTCTACCAACTTTTCCACATGACACCAGTAGCACCATCTGTGTAGAATATTTCCTCTCAAATCCGTGCCAGAAGTGGCGCAGAGAGCCAGACTCGGTCCGCTTCCATCACAGCCCATTACCATTTCGATGGACCGAATATCTGTCCTGGCGCGACTGTCTTCTGGACAGCCGTACCGAGCATATCCATGGTCTCGAAGACCTGTGAAAGACATCAGCGTCGAGGGCATGTATGAAAGAGAGCAATTTAGCGCTTACCTTGACGTTGCCCCACCATTGCGGAATAGTAGCTTGCGGCAGAAGAATCGCGAAGAAGATGATGATGGTGGCGACAGCGAGCCCGGAATCCAGAGCAGCAGATGTGATGTAGCTGTGGGTGCATTAGCTACGCAAATCTCGAAGCACTTCGCCCGCAGCCAGGACATACTTGTAGCGCATCCACCAACCCCTGTGTCTCTGGCGAATGAGTTTCTGGAAGATGAACCCAACTATAGCCCAGGAACTATAGATCAATGGCTATATTCAGAGGTGAGCCTGCGTATCGCGAACTGTGATCGGGAGATGTGACAACATACGGTAGCGGGAGGAATGTAGCCCAAGCTTCCCAGAATGACGGGAGCGCTGAGGTAGCGCGCCGGCGAGTTGGGATACTTCCTTGCCAGTAGATATGTTATGACCGGCAGAGCTGCTCCGATGATCCAGAAGTATTGGAGTTGGGCGTATGTAGCATCTCCAGAGAACATGCGTTGGGGTCCGATGGCACCCCAGATAATGCTTGCATTGAAGAATACGCGACCATTGGGGCACGAGAAACGACCCTGGAAATCAGTTAGCCGATAGAACTTTTCGGATCAGGGGAGGGAACCGTGCCGATTGGTCACTAGAGCATATGTCCTTGATTGCGCCGAACGCCCAGTCTAGCACTGCAATTTGGACGATCGAACCCCAGATACTGGCGATACCTTGGGCCCAGAAAAGGCTTTTCGGCGGGACCTTCATGTAGTGCGCCATCTTCAGATCCTGTGTGTATAGAAGACCTGGAGATTATCAGCGACTGGTCAGAGCTTATGGAGATGGGATGGTCGATACCTTGGTACATAGTGATGTATCCGAGAGTCTTGAAACACATCATTGCCAGCGGGCGACCCGGCAGCATATACCCGATGAGGAACTCTGTGAAGACGTTGAGACCGATCTGCACATTGGTGATACCCCAAATCATCCCGATCGGCACGAACCAAACGGCCGGAATGATCATCGCGATGATAAAAGCCCACCATGTCAGATGAGTGGGATAGCCAAGCATTGTGCCCATGCCGACGCCGAACATGGCCAGCCAGAGGGCCCAGAACCACCAATCCGGTGCTTCGGGGTACTTCTTCATCAACTTCATGTGAATGTCGTCTTCCTGGTCGCGAGCTGCTCTTGCGCGGTACCAGATCTCTTTGCCGTGGTAGAGTGCGGTGTGAACGATTAGAGCGATGATTGTGGCGAAAGAGATGCCGTAGCATAGAGCAAAAGTGGTGGACAGGAAAATGGGAGAGTATGCCTGGTACTTCTCGAGATTGAACGTGTAGTCTGCGTTGAGAATCTTCGACACGTTGTACGCAGCGCCGGTGTTGTCGTAACTGTCCGAATCACTCATCGGCAAGTACTCTGAATACCACGCCCCACTGTAGTGGATACCCAAGGGCGTAATTATCATGAAAATGAACAGCCCAATCATGGTATTGGCAATGGCGTGCCACGGTGGGATCAATGGGGAGAGAACGTAGGATGTAATGTAAGTCCAGTCGAAGGTGATAGGGATCAAAGAAAGCCCGGTAGAGCCACCGAATATTTGGTTAATCACGGGGTTGTTTGGTTTGATCCATGTGACAAAGGCGAAGACAGACAAGCCCTGCCAAAGGACACCGGGTACCCAGTCTACACGCACGTCAGTTCCGTTGGACTGATTGAGATTGGGCTGACTTACACCAGATGAAACTGCCAAGCATGACGTAGAGAAACCATCTGTAGCGGGATATGTTCCATCCGCTGGCTCCTCCAGCCAAGTCTTTCTCTTCCTTATGGAGAGCGTAGAACAGGGCGCAGTTCGGAAGTACGACCGGAAAGATGATGGCTGCAGGGTATACGAGGAATCTCCTGAAAGTCCCTGCAAGACCAAATCCAATCATCTGAGTAGAGAGCGTGAACAGTAGGTTGAAGCCCCAGCCAAGATCGTAGCCATAAAACCCGCGCAGGGATTCAATAGTGTCGGTGCTGCCTCTGCATCAGCAAACGCATGTCATGATCAGAATGCACTACACACCTGTACGCGACACCGTTGCCGAATGTGACATTGGCCATGACGGTGATGATCGTGTGCTCTTTAACGTTGAAGGGGCCGGGGTTCAAAGTCCATTCTAGACCGAAGGTGCGGAACTTGCGGGTAGGAAGGTACTTCTCACACGCCTTGCCAACGGGATAAGAAATAAGCTGTGCCACGATGGAAGTGATGGTGATACTTGGGTTTCGCAAGCTGAAGAGCATGTTCAGACCTGTCTTGCGTAAGTCTGAGGAAATCATCTCGATGTATTTGCTTGCGATGCGCACCTGAACCAATCGTAGTGAATATGAGACCGATAATCCATGCGCGCACCGTGTTGGCCGGCATATCAAAGTCTTTGTTCGGAACAGCTGCGACGACCTCAGGGTAGGGTGAGTTTTCCTCGAGCTCGCCCTCAATGGCAATCTCGGCCTCGGCATCTCCCTTGTCCAGCGCAGACTCGATGGCATCGCGCTTGTCGGCGTCCAGGTTGGGATCCCAGCGGTGAAGAGTACTGAAGGTCTTGAGCTCGGCTTGCGCCTCGGCAGCTTTGGCACCTGGAGCATCATCACCGACAGCGGTTGTGGTTGCTTCAACGCCCTTGGTGTCGGGATCCATGGAGTTCAAGGCAATGCCGTCAGTGTCGCGGCGCGACACCGGCCACGGCCTCCGAATGCTGGGCATGGCGGAACTTCAATCTGCGTTGGTGATTTTCGACCTTGGCCCGGGCCTGTGTGAGGGAGCTGGGTGGCTCTTAACAGCGGTGCGGTCGAGGGAACCCATGGTTGATAGCACGAGATGTAAGTTACAGTAGTTTTAGCATAGATAAGGCCGCTGTCGAATCGCACGACGTCGAGGGATGACCCTTGGCCGATCATACCGAGATAGCGGTCGAAGCTGCAAATGCTCGCATATGCTGTGTCCCATAGCTCTCGTGCCCGTGGGGGACTACGCCCTCTATAGGAAGGTGGGTGAACATTGGCAGCCCGTACGAGGCCGAGGGGTAGATAGGGCGGAGATGGATGAAGCGCCAATATTTCTCCACACTACAGTAACGTTAAGTCAGAGCAGGCCTCGGCTTCGATGCATGTTCGAAAGTCCCAAGGTCCTAGGATGCTCACAGCCAGCCGGCCCAGAAGAAGTGGTCATGGCCGGAGGGAAGGCTGGTGGCTCCGCGCAGACTGGAAGAGAGAGATAAGGCGGATTGCAAGCCTCCATAACGTGTGGCACAGTGGCAATGCGGCGAGGACAATGTTGGGCTCTGAATGTGCTGCTACTCGTAGGTTACAGGTTACAATGGTGATGGTGCTCGCAACGGCAGCCAAAACGAGGATCCAGGCCACTGAGCTGGTAACGTTGCCGGTAGCGATGGCGGAACCGGCGGTGGTCATGGCCAGGGCTACCTGGTGCTGTCGGGTATCGGTACCTGCCTGTATTTCGTAACGTTACTCGTAGGGCAGACAGGAGCGCTCCCAGCTCTCTAACGTCGACTGGGTGTACTTGACGGACAAGCTTTCGCGCGGTTATTGACGGTTGTCGACCACAATGTTAACGTTATCCGAGTCGGCTGGTTGGTGTGGGTGTGGGCAAACCACCAACACAAGCCGTGGGCCGACGAGCCACGATAGACACGATATCATGATAAGCGTGGAGTCGCTTCAACGGGCCTTCCCGAGCTGGGATTCCGTCTCCGCGTCGTCAGCCACCGCGTCGACGATTCCTGTGTCTCCAACGGCCGACCAACCTCCATCCGGCAGCCCGCTAAGTTAACGTTACAGGAACGTTACTCTGGTCATCATCAGCTGTGCCGCTGCAGCGCCGCGCGATCCTTTGTCCTTTGTCTGTTGCGCCGCAACTCGCGACTCCATGCCGAACGTACCCTACAAACCGCAGAGTTGAACCCGCTCTGGCCGCGAACGATCTGGACTGCTTACGGTCTGCCGCGCCGCCTAGGTGCCCATTACGGTCTCGATATTGTGGCCGTCGTCGCCGCCGCCGCCGATAAGTTAACGTTAAGGATTCCGGATGCATGCTGCTGATCCGTCGTAGTCCTGACTCCGAGTCTTCCAGCTTGACGAGCCGCGTGTGCCGTGCAAGCGACCAGCAGCGGCCGAAGGAAAAATCAATTGCAGATCCACTGCTCTCTCTGTCCATCCGCTGCCATCCACGTCGACATGGTCATCGCGATCGTCCATGATGCCTGATATCATGCCTCTCTGGCCTGAGTCCATCCAACCACTTGGTGTTTTGTCCTTCTCCTAGCTCTTCATCCATGTAACGTAGCGCGCTCGAACAATTCTTGAATTCCCAGTCATAAATCTCAATCACAACCTGGAAAGATCTGATACATCTGTCAGGCGCTTTAAGGCCTGTCTGAGACACCGGGAGGTATGCGCGATGGAATAACGTTAACGTTGGGGCAGCCAAAAATACCGTGGGTCGCAATGCCTTCACGTCCATCCACGACCGGACTGGGTCGACAATTTTCCGCTCATGTCAGCTCCCAGGCAAGCCAGTGCGAAAGTCAGTCATGCTGGTTCGCAGTCGGGGAGCCTCTCGGTATTTAGTGAGATGGCTGCCTAGAAATTCGAGTCGCGACCTCGGGAGTAAGCAGCATGGGGTATCTACATACATAAGCGAGATATGCTGACAGGAACAACTCAGCAAGCTACCAATGAATAATGTGTATATCGTGACCTATTGATGGCATGGGGAACCTCGCTGCCGATTAACATCGAAATCTATTGGGACGTAAAACATGTACAACTCAGAGGCAGCCTGTCAGCAACAAGGAGTACCCTTCTGCAAATCGGTCACCTTAGATTTTCGCCGTCCATCGCCGTCTAAAGCCGGTCCTTCGATGAATTGCATCTATATAAGCAGTAACCGAAATACTCATCCGCAAGGTCTTCCCAAAGTACAACGTTCTGCACTTCGCTCGTACCTCTCGCTACGACGCCGGACTCGGCGGGACAGCACCGGTAGCCCACAACGTCTGCTCCTCGCCCAGAACGAAATCCATAGTGCCGCCATTTTCGAACACATCGGCCCAGGTCACCCACGCCTTGTCCCATGGCTCGCCATTGACGCGCAGACTCTGAACGTAGTGCGACGAAGTCTGATCGCCGCCACTGCTAGTGATGGACAGAGCCTTACCGCCACCGAGATCGATGGTCATCTGATCGAACCAGGGAGAGCCGATCAGGAACGTTGTTTGTCCCGTCAATGGGTACAAGCCGATCATGGCCCACAGTAGCCAGCTTTGCATGGCGCCGGCGTCGCTGTTACCGGGGATACCAGAGGTACCGGTGTTGTAGTACGTCGTGGCTGCGAAGCGCACTTCCTTTACCGCAAGGTCTTGTCGGCCGACGAAATTGTAGAGATATGGCGTCGTGAAGCTGGGTTCGTTGCCAGGATTGAATATCGTGTTGTTGAAGTCGGAGTTTCCAGAGTATACGCCGGGAGCGAAAAAGGTGTTGAGGCGGTTGACGAATGTCTTGTTGCCACCAGCGTACTTAATTAATGTGGCGAGATCATGATGCGCATTGAATGAATATTCCCAGGGCAAGGCTGGCTTCGTTAGTTTCCTAGACGTCACATGGACACCTATGGGCTTGAACTTACCTTCGTAGTACGCATCGCCCCAATAACATCCGCCGCAAGAAAGGGGATCTTGTGCTGCAAAGCTGCCGTTCGCGTATCGCGGCACCACGAAGCCATTGAATCCGAGAGAAGTTGCGTTAGAGTTCCAATGGTTGCGCCAATTCCTAGATCGCTGCAGGTAGCGGTCAACGTATTCGGTCTTGTTAAGTCCGCTTGCTACCTGATAAAGCCCAAAGTCGTTTGCTGAGTACTCAACGGCTCTTGAAACAGCTCTAGAGAATGCTGGCGTTATGTAATTGTACTGAAGCCAGTCGGGTAGAGCCCCACGCCCTTCCTTTGTTGAGCTATCCGGTGCGGAAGGGTCATAGTTATTAGGGGGCGTAACCTCTGCATCGGTATACATAGCCTCTGCTATTCAGTCAGCACCTGTTGTCTTCCGCGTCGAGAATTCGGACACTGACGGAACCCATCCTCCCAATTGACAGCGCCCCTCACGCCTTTTACGTACGCGTCTGCCAGTACGTTGTCCGCATTGGAGCCGCCTTGCGTTCTGCCATTGAAGTTCGAGGACCTTGCGTCTGGCATGAATCCGTCATGTCTCCATACGTCAATCAACGAGCGAATCTGTTCTTCATACGCCACCGGCTGAATGACCTGTACCAAAGCTGTCGTACACCGGAAGAGATCCCAGAATGTGAAGATGTCGTCATAGTAGGGTTCAGTCGAAGCCCATTTAGGATTCTCGCCGGTCCTATTGGAAGGAATCAAAAACATGCCATAAAGGCTTGTGTACAGTTGCGTCAATAGCGTCGAGTTAGTACTCGTTGTTGTGACCTTTGCAAGGACCTCCTCATTCCAGGCTGCTTTAGACGCGTCGACAAGGGAATGCAATGCTGTCCCGCTTGGGATCTCGCCTTCCAGGTTTTGACATGCTTTAGCTGAGGATAGGAAGGAAATTCCGACCCGTGAAGTAAATTGAGTAGTGTTGAACGTGAAGACCCCACCAAGACGGTCGGTCCCGGAGACTTGCGACTGGCTGTCATACTGGTACATAGTTTCGTTGCTTCCTGTGAAGGTTTTGCTGCTGCTGGGTGGTTGGCTGAACTTGCCGCAGAAATAAATCGTCCAGTTGGGTGCTTTTACCGCATCAGCGCCAGATACAAGAGCCACACATATATACTAACCTAGATTCCATCCGTTGTTGTACGTGCCGTTCCCCTCATAGTGGCCATCGCTGAACAGCTCAAAACTGCCACCAGCATAACCCTGACCCCAGCCTAGACCGCGATAAGATGGCAGGACGTGAGAGACATCTACAACAACGGACGGGAGACTGCTATTGGGGAAGGTGTACTGATACAGACCAGCATGATCTGTACCAGCGAGCTCGACGACTACTCCGGTGCTTAATGTAGTCTTGTAGTATCCTACACTAGCTTCATCGTCCACGGAACGCGGAACGGCAAGGGTACTGAGAAGCGGATTGGATACCGCACCCAATACTGGCAGCTGAGACACCACTCCGTACTTTGGCGCGCCGCCTGTGCCAGACTCGTGCATCATGCTAAAGGCAGTGACGTTGCCTGAATCGAGGTAACCCGAATAGGCATCGGTGGTGCCGGATGAGACATCAATGCCCAGCTTTACCATAGAGTAAGGTGCTGTCTCGTGTATCAGGAGCATGTAGGTAGCCGGAAGATGCTATCACTTACCTGGTACAACGCCTGGGAACATGTTGCCGCCACCTGCGGTTCCTAGACTACGGGTTGATGGGGCTTAGCGTAATGTTCCGTGTATCTGGCCGAGTTCATCTTGTCCATTTCGCGTTCATTAGACTTCGCAGAGGTGTTATGAAGATATCTCATTCTTAACCATGCTTTCGAGTTATTTCCACACGCAACGATTTGCGAAGAGAAATCGATTTGACCAGATAAAGCACGGAAAGGAGCTTACAAGACGTTAACATATTTCGTGTAGTCCGCAGTGTCCTGTGCCGATCCCAGGACAATCGCGGAACTCAAGAAGAATGCCGTGATCTGCTCAACAAAGGACAAAGCCCGCAAGTGCCTAAGGAAGAATGTCATGTTCTCGAGAAATGTCGCGTCAAAGCAAGACGTCAATAACTGTGACATCTAGTAGCTCGACATAGCAAGCTGATGAGAGCGAACGACAAGCCAGAATGAGCTGAAGTGAATGCCAAGTCCAACCTTTAAAGCTGGCGGTGCGGTGGAACAGCTCCACAAACGTCACCCTCGCGCCTTCCCTTTTGAGGAAGGAAGCGCGTCGCAGTAGTTACTGTAGAGTCGGTCGAACGTATCAGAAGGAAGCGTGGAAAGCGTGGAAAGCGTGCTCCGGAGGGGGGCAGCTGGGAGCGTCGCGCGGATCCCGTCCAGAAACCCCGTATTTTCCTCCATTGTCACCTTTCATCGTCTGACTGCAAGTTGACCTCTGCCGACGAATTTCGCAGTAGCTATCGATTGTAGGAGAGGGGTTGTTCGGGTTGTGGAATCAGCCTGCCACGCCCATCCGTTCTCGAATCTGATTGGTGTTCCTGGGTCTTACTGTAAGTTACACCATGGGGGCCCCCGCAATCATGCCTTACCTAAGCTAGGTAAGCACCCAGGGTGTCTGACGTTACGTTATCCCCGTGACCGTGGGCTGCAAGCAATCATCCACCGAGGCCTCCTCACCTTCCTCGCCCTCCTCAGCATTGCTTCAACCTCACACCCAGCGGTTGCACGGCCTGTTCTCGACTTCCCCCACGTAAAACTCGGAACTCGCGAACACGACTGCGCAAGCACTTCTGCACTTTCATACTGTCTGGAGACAGAAGTCATGTTTTAATGCACCTCTTCTTGCGCCGACCCGTAAGTCACCTGATCATCTTGGATGCTACCACTCTCTCCATGCTGGCGCCCAAACTCCCGGTCCACAAGCCAGTGACTGCATCCGTGTCACATCAGAATGCCATCTCGTCTGAAGAAGCACCCGTTCACGAAGCCACGCCTTCTATCCACTGACGGCAATGGCGGACGATACTGCGACCTCAGCCATTCTGCTCTCGGAAAAGAAGACAAATCAGTCGTCGCCCTGAAGACGGCCAGTCTAGCTGGAGAATATCTTGGCGCTGGAAGCCGCTGCGAGACCCCGGGTGAGAGCACCTACCGGTTATTATCCTGCCTCGCCCGTGTAATGATACCCAGTCTAGCTGAAGAGCTCGAGGGGGGTACGCGTGCCGCACAAGCCGCCGCCTGGGTTGCGGAGAGGTTGGCACGCGCGGCTAAATTCTTTGCTACGATGCCTAACTTGAAGACTCACCAATGTCATGGTCGTCACTTTGATGACTCTGCAAGGCGCCCGTCATGCGTCGTGCATCGTCGCGTCCAAGATCGAGGTCGTTCTGTACTGAAGATATATCTTCAGAGCCATCCATGCCGGATTTTGTCTAGAGGCGGCAGTCTTAGCAGCCATTGAATTCGATCGCTGACGCAGAACTTACTTCAACCATCTTATCTCCCTCTACGCGCACCTCGTGGTCGCGCAATCGACGCATCAGAGCAAGGAAATTGCTCTGCTGGAATTTTGCGCTCGTATCATGAGAAACGCTGTCAAGAAGCTGACCAGCAGTCCTTGCCAGGTCCTCATCATCATGCTTCGGAGGGTCCTGTTGCTCCTGCGCAGGAGGTGTCTCTCCAAGCGATTCGCGCAGCGTGGCCGAATCGCTTATGATAATCGGTCGGTGCATCTCTCGAAGCAAGTTCTCGGGCCTCTGGTTCAGCAGTGATTCGTTGCGCAACGCCTCTTTGATATTCATGTTGTAATCGAGTGGGCCGAATACTCTCTCGATAGTTTGCTCGTAGTATGCACTGAGTGATGGCGAGTGAAGGTCGAGAACGCGGAACAGGAACCGCACCTGTGAAGTGCCACCCTGTTCCAAATCTGCATGCAGTGCCGCCTTCCCGTCAACACCAGGCACGTCAGACAGCCCTAATGAATCGACATCCAGTTCCTCTAGTTGACGATCTCGGAGTGCATACCGAGCAGCTTCTGCATGGTATTCAGACTTGGTCTCTTGTAGCTTTTGGAGCAGCATTTTCCCACGGACTCCGATCATATGCTGACTATCAGAGGGTTCCTGCCTTTCACTGGAGTTTGACATGCTTACGCTACGGAGGAGTTCCGATACGATATCAATGTCGGCTTTGTCTGTGAGCATTCCTTGTCTCTCCAGATGCTCTAGGGCTCCCAGGTACAAAGATCTCTGGCTGTACCTTGTTGAACTGTCATTGGCGACAGTATTGCCCTGGTCCCTTTCTTTGGCGAATCTGAGATTCAAAGCGAGGTAAGCAGCTGGTGTACACAAATTAGCCCAACGACGTAATGCCTTTCTATTGCATATACTCACGGATACTGACGGTTCTAAGCACAAGCCAAGCAGCATCTGTGTCCGCTGGCACCATTGCTCGCTGCGCAGCATACTCGTCACTTTGCGCGACAGGTTCTTGAACAGGTTCGTCCAACATCTCCGCGCGGGCTGTATCAAAGGCCCGATCAAACGCCGCGTCATCGAACGTGATATTCTCATTTCCAGCGACTTGTTTCCCCTTGATGCTTGACCTTGTATCTGGCATGTACGTGGGCTGTTGCAGGTAGGGGGAACCGTACAAATTCGCCATAGGTCGATGAGGCATGTATTGGATGTGATTGTTCGCTTGTTGCGCGCTGGAAGGTGCCTGTTGGCTAAGGAAATCTTGATGCCAATTCAAGGATCCAGTATGCGCAGATGGCTGGACGTGGACGTTATGTGTCTGATGCACAGCTGGCAGTGGTGGTGTGGATACATGGAGGCGTTGGAAATCCGCTGCCCAGTCAGGTAAAGGCGGAGATCTGAAGGCAAAGGGGTTTGGCACGGTGTTGCCTGGTAGAATGGTTAGGTTCTCCGGTTGTGGGCCTGGGTGACCAGTTTGAAAAGCCTCGAAATCGGAGTCCAGTACGCCAGCGTTTGGCCCTGGTGCTGATCTAAAGCCCTGCGAGTGCGGTCAGAAAGCAAGTCTGGGGAATAATCTTTTAGCAAGTACCTGAGAGGGAGAGTGTCGTGACGATAGGCGGTCCTGCTGCAAAGTCCGGTCGACCGATGCGTGCTTCTGGAAGTTCTGCAAGGCGTTGGACGGCCCACAGAGAGCGTCAGACATGGTCGCTGAGGCGAGAGTTGGTCGTGCTGCAATCGGAGCAGCAAGCACGCCAGAAAGTGCGAATTCAAGTGCCGTTGAGGCTTGGTGAGAGCTGCATATGGCGGCAACGGTCTGGTCGGCGCAGTCCCCGCGACGGAACGAGCATCCATGGATCGCGCCGAGGTATGAGATCACATGGAAGGGCACCAGTTGCTGGGGTCGTCGCCACGGACCTCAGACGCAGAAATTACGGCAGTCCAGAGAAGCTCTCCCCGTCGTCCGTACCTAACACGATTCCCCAAGGTCAGGGTACAGCCGCAGGCACATTCCCATTTTATACCCCCCCCCCCCAACAGATAGATGCCATGGTCAGTATACCTCCATCTTCCCTTCTTCCAGCTTTTTCTAACAGTACAGCAGGCGCAAGTAATAGCAAATTCAGGTCACGATGACATGATTGTACGGCGTGCCCACTCCGCATCTACGCGCGCCTCCCCCGGGGCCTCTCGCTGATGCATGCTCTTCCTATAGCACGATGCAGTCCTCGATTACTACGGCCGACGACTAGCTACCTGCTCCTCCGACAAGACAATCAAGATATTCGAAGTAGAGGGTGAATCGCACCGTCTGGTCGAGACGCTCAAGGGCCACGAGGGCGCCGTATGGTGCGTTTCTTGGGCACACCCCAAGTACGGAAATATCCTTGCCTCGGCCTCCTACGATGGCAAGGTCTTCATCTGGCGCGAAACGAACGGTGTCTGGCAGCGTGTGCACGTCTCTGAGCTCCATTCCGCCTCCGTGAACCTGGTCTCTTGGGCGCCTCACGATGCCGGTTGCATCTTGGCCTGCGCGAGCAGCGACAGCAACGTTAGCGTATTGGAGTTCAGAGATGGTCAGTGGGGACATCAAATCCTGCCCGCGCATGGACTGGGCGTGAACACAGTTAGCTGGGCACCGAGCATCAGTCCGGGGGCCATTGGAAGCGCGCAGCCGGTACCTGGACCGCTGAGAAGATTTGTGACTGGTGGTAGCGATTGCTTGGTCAAAATCTGGGAGTGGAGGTATGTTTACCTCAAGCGTGTCTTGAAGCGTTGAAGGCATTGGTATGTTTTGACAATGGAAGTGCTGACTCTCACAGCGCCGACACCAACACTTACGCCTGCACAACAACTCTCCCGGGCCACACTGACTGGGTTCGCGACGTGGCCTGGTCACCCACTGTTCTCTCGAAAGCCTACATCGCCTCTGCTTCGCAAGACAAGACCGTCCGCATTTGGACGAGCACAAATCCTTCCCTTGGTAAGTCCTCTGTGCCCTTCGAATATTCTCCACGGAATCTTGAGTTGACGGAGTCATATCTTAGGCGAATGGCACTCGATAACCCTGAACTTCGACGCTGTGGCTTGGCGCGCTAGCTGGAGTCTGAGCGGGAATGTGTTGGCTGTCAGCACAGGTGACAACAAGGTCAGCCTGTGGAAGGAAAAACTGACTGGAGGTTGGGAATGCATAAAGACTATTGAGGAATGAACTTTCGGTGCCGATTTGGACCTGGAGAAGCAAGCTCCAAACGAAACAGCACAACTGCATATGAACTCTGGCGTTCCAAGTCGCCACGAGAAACGAGTCTGCTAGCACCAGCTAAAGCGGCAACTCGAAATTCGATGGAAGGATCAGATCACACCGCTCTGACTCTGCTAAGTATTGGTCATTCCGCTATCGAGTGGGAAAGTAGTAGCTAAAACTCTTGGGGTTGGAAGAGTGAGCAAGTGAATGAAACCACGGAAAAGACTCCATGACCTCCCAAATGCCTCCAGTCCGATATATGCCCCGTTATTCCAGTGCATGCAGTGCCCAAAACGCCTATTCCCGCCAATGAGGCTGGGAAAAATTCAATCAAAACCAACGCCAAAGTGCCCATGGATGCAGGAGTTACTAGAAATGATAAGAAAGATCGGCGACGCTCCGCCGTTGTCGAGGCCAAAAAGGCAGATCCGCCGGAAGAGCTGAGAAGAACGCCATGTGACGTTCCCGTTGTTGAGTTCGGCAGAGGTAATCCCGCTTCAGCCCAAGTATTTAGCGGCCATGCACATGGGCGCTTCAGCCAATTTGGTGTGCAGGTCAGTTCCCGGGATGCTCGCGTCCACGTTCCAGAAGATGAACGGTCCGGTGTACAACTGGTCGGTGGGCGTGTCTTCTTCAGGGCTCCACCAACGACCAATGATGATCTGGTCGCCCGGAAGCACGACGCCTTCGTAGGCCCACAGCGCGTACTCGTCCCAGGTTTCGTGTTCGTTCTCGAAGTACTTCATCATGGTCATGCGCTTCCATCCGGGAATTCCGAACTGCGTTGGAAGCGTCTGAAGCCAGCCGGAGCCGGAGAAGTTCTCGTTGTCCCAACCGTTGGCTTGGAAGCGGTACCTGCTGGATTGGAAGGGGGGGCTCTGGCTGTGCTGGGCGCGGGTCCGAGCGAACTGTGGCTGCTCGAGAGACTTGAGATGAGTCTCGAAGGTCTGGGGCCACTTGAACGGGAAGTTGTTAGGGAAGTCCAGCGACATGGTTTGGATGGCTTCGTCGCCGTGGTCGACGTTGTGATCGACGAAGACCTTGTTGTCATTGGCGCTCGGGCGGCCGTTATTGCGCAAGAGCGTGACCTCTTCGCGCTCGATGTACGCTGCTATACGTTAGCAATCTGTGATTTTTCAGGTTGAAACCTCGCGCTGATAAGCATCACTTACCATATGTGCCCTTCCAGTATCTTCCCGGCTTCGACGGTCCGTTCTGCAGTGGTCCTTGCCAGAGGGTCGGGTACTGCTCATTGCCCAGGTCCCAGAACGGCTGCGAAAGGGTAGCGTTGTCTTCCTCGGTGATATGGTACTTGAAGAAGTTCATGACGTGCAAAATCCACTTCATGTTGACAGTCTGCTTGTTGAAGCCGTGGAAGATTGGCTCCTTGAAGGGACTGGCGTACGCGGCTCTCTGGGAACTCTCGAAGCTGAAGTTGCCGTAGCCGAAGCTCTTGCGGAGGCACCATGCCGTGAAAGTCACTTGGACGGCGTGCAGCATAGGATTCGTGTTTTCGGCCCCGAAGGCCTGGAAGAGGACCTCGTCCAGCAAGTTGGAATAGATCTTGTTCGAGTAGTGACGGAGGCGCCGGAGGTTGCGGCTGTAGAGCTGGTGGTTGTAGTCACGTCTCAACACGAAGGGTATTCCCTGGAAGGAGTCTACAGATGGAGGTCAGCACTGATATCGAGTAGAGAGGCCCATGCGAAAGACAATACGTACCGACGATCATCCCAATGATCATCTTGAGGCAACCTTTCTCCAAATTTGTATGGCCTTGCTTGAACTCGACCAGCGTTCTGGAATAGAACGCGCGTGTTTGGTACAGCTTCCGCAGCGTCTCTTTGTACGCCGTGCTTCCTTTACCGATTGAGACAGTCGGGTCGTACTTGATGTGGAAGCGCTTGAACCAGAAGCTATCTTCACTGTCGATGGCATCCTTTGTGTCGTGGCAGACTGCGCGGAAGTGGACGAGATCCCGGTCGTTGCGAAGATATAAGGCGATCTCTTGGTTGAGCTGATCTTTGTGGTAAGTACAATGAGTGAAACAGCAGATGGTGCTTGACAAACTTCAAGCGGCAGCTTTTGGAACGCTCTGGGTGCCGGTGCGCCTCCTGGGAGTGCGCCTCCCATAGACGGCGCAAAGTCGAGAAGCGGCATGGCGACGTCAAAGACTGTCTATGAGATGATGAAGTCTGTATGAGCTGTACTGAACATGCATTAGCACTTGCGGTCATGAGATATGATTGAAGTTGAAGTGAGGTCTTGGCCACTGAAGTCAGGTGTTGACAATAGCAAGGCTGTTCCGCAGGGGGTATCGTACATACGAGAAGAGAAGCCTACGACGACGGTGATAGTCGCACAAATCCACGCCGAGAAGAGATGCGAAGAGAGGTGGGATGTGAAGAAAGACAGAAGAGGGTGGAAGCTTGCAGGCGAGAGGTGTTCCTCGACGTAGCCAGCTGTGGTTCTCCACTTTTCGACTCGGTGAAGTCGACCGCGCAACCAAAGGCTTGCTCTCTGGTCCAACACCTCCCTGATGGGTATGGACCCGTAATCTATGATGATGATTATGTTGGAGGATTTCTGCAGGATGTTGTTGCAGATTGTACTTGGGCGATGCAAACTGGAGGGTTTTCTGTCAAGTGTCAGATGTCAGCGACCACGACGCATTCGCCCGCCCAACTGGCACCGCAAGGCGTGAAGACTCCCAACATGAGGCCAAAGAAAATCCGGCTTTGCGCTTCTATCGCGTGGATAAACTAAGCCCTACTGTGAGGCGGACGGCTATTGTGACCGCCCCAGCACATGATGGTAGGCAGTGAGTGGTTGCTCGGGCCGGATTGCTGGGCTCATGTGATTGTTTTGACTTTTCAGGCGTGATGGATGACATTCCATATCACCCCTTAAAGGTGCACTGCTTGTTTCAGAAGACGGATACACTCTGCAATAGCAGGTCAAAACCAGGGTTACTGAATACAGGCCGGGCATGGTGAGCGCTTTCAAGGAAGTTGTCACAGTGACAAGCTCCAACAACATCATCTTCTTCATCATCATCATGGAAGGGTCAATGCGTTGTAGATGGAGCGTAGCTCATGGTACTATGCAACCTGTGATTCCATTAACCTGGATCAATTCAAGGTACCCATTGCCTAGTTCTTCCTGAATTGCACCAGCTAAAGCATCTCAACGACATGAAACCCATTTTCGGACAGTCAACGGAAACCAGTGCAATCTGAATATACACAACAGAAAGTTGATGTCGTCCGTACTTTCGTAGCTGGCAGCAAAGTAACCAACGCCCCAGTTTCCCGATCCTTATATGAACACCAATGCAACACCAAGAGCTGCAGCAACGTTGTGCATGAAGCCATTCTTGGGCGCGGCGTTCGTGGTCGCAGTAGGTGTTGCGCTGTTCGCCGTGGTGGCCCCGCTTGTGGTGGTGCTGCCGCTACCGCCGCCATTGACAGTCGAAGTCAGCGTCGCGACCGAACCGCTGGTACTGGCCTCGCCGCCGCTCGCCATGGAGCTTGTAGCGGAGCTGGCGGTAGCGTTCAGAATCGGCGTTGAAGAACAACCCTCGCAGCTCCCCTGAAGAGTAAAGTTGGCGCAAGTGATGCGGGTCTTGTTGGCGAAGTGGACGACGATGCTGCGGTTGCCGAAGAAGTCACCGACACCAGGCTTGAGGGCGACATAGTTGTCGACGTAGCTGTGATCGGGTGTCAGCATCTTTGCGCTGGATATGGTCGCGCCGTTTCGTTATACTCACCTAGCTGAGATAGCGGTGCCGTTAATCTTGCCATGCTTGCCGGCAAGATCTCCGACCTGGCAAGTCGCTGGCTCGGCAGAGTTGCAAGGCGGGTCTTCGCCACGAATGTAGGGATCCAGGTGAGCGAGCGTTCCGGTGCAGTTGCCGTCAGCGGGGACAGGCGCAGCGTGGATGTGGTAAGGGAATGGGCCGCCCTCAGTAGGAAGGCCGCTTATGGCGATCTGGAATTGGACTCCCTGTCCATTGCCGACGGAGGATGCGACGACAGAGCCGCGGACAGAGTTCTTGTCGCTGCTGGGGAAGACCGCTTGGTATGCGACGCCAGCAGGATTGTCGCTGAACACCTGAGCGTCGCCGAGTTGACCGGTTTGGGCGCTGGCAAGGACGCAGGCGGCAAGAGTTGCAACGACAGTGGAGATGCGCATCTTGATGGACGGATTGTGGGTTGCTTCTCTTGCGATGAATTGAGGCTTTGGAGAGGGATGAGGTCGTCAGTTGCGAGTGTATGAGATGCGGTTCTTTTGGGTACTGTAGCGGAATGCGACTGTAAACAACGGGATGCTGCAGGCGATGTACTGTAGGGGGAGAATTGTGCCTGGGCCTGTGCAGAATGACTTACTGTGACTATGGCACTCGAGCGCAGATATGTTTGCACCCTGGGTTACGGGAGAAAGTCTTGTACTCGTAAAATGGTCGCTTGTGCGGGGTGTTGTGGGCGGTACAGTAAGTAGCAGGGAATCGAGGGTGTTGTAGTAAAATAAGTAGTGGACGCAGGCACACCCGTCTGTCTGGGAAGTACCACAGCAGCAACGGCTAGACCATCGCCAGCCATCCACACCGCAACACCTTAGCCCAAACACACTGGCACTCTGCATGCCCCAGAGCCAGCTTCATCGTTCTTTTCTTTCGCGTTTCAGCGTGCGACATGAAGGCAAGCGGGCCGCAGCTGGCACCTGCAGCCACATGATGCGGGCTGAGCCGAGCAAAGTTGGAAACAACCAAGAATCAGACTCCACGAGGGGAAATAGCCTATCAGTGCATCGCCATGTGTACTCAGCCTTGCCTAAGCGCCGATCCGGGGAAGGCTGTGGGTGTCATGGCGCAGATACAGTACCTTGAGCTCTTCCGCAAGGCTGTGTCATGGCACAGATACATCCAGTTCTACTACTGTTGGGGGTCTGCCTAGATATGGATGAAGCTTACTGCCCGCAAGCCACCACCGCCTATTTGAAGATGTGGTGATACAGAGTCCGGCGAGTGGCTACACTGGATGCAGGTTCCGGCCCCTCGTACATAGTGTAAGCAGTGTGCGCTGCGACGCTGCGTGGGACGAGACGCAGCGTGATGATGCAAGGGACCGGACAAAGACTCTGATGGTTTTGACGTGCGTGCAAGAGATGCCAGTGATGATGTTCAATGTTTAATGACCATTCCAACCTTCCGTCTCAACGTTGTCGTCGTTCCAGGCTGGACACGTGACCGGCCAGGGATCTCCGGCCTCGGCCTAAACCCGACTTATCTCAGTAGGCTCAGACGCGTGGTGTTGTTTTCGGGCTAGGGGCCGAACTCCTGCCGTCGTCTTCAGCCACCTTCGGTCCGCCAGCCCGGCCCTAGTCCCGATGGGACACTAGCGCCAGCGTTAAGGACGCCGTAACACCACGCGTCTAAGAGCAAGATACACGAGTTTTAGTGTCCCTCGTTTAACTTTTAGATTTTAATTTTTCGAGAATTAGGATAACTCTACTACTATATAGGCTACTATTACGGTGTTAAATGCAGATTATAGTAAATTTTATAGGTAACCTCCTTATATTATTTATAGACCTATTATCTAATAAATAAGGGTTAATGTATACCGCTAAGTATACTCTTAAGTCGCGCCCTAGTATAGCTCTTTAACGCGTCTAGTACCTCCACGTCTACTATTTAACTATATAACGCGACCGAAGATCCGTTTTCGTATAGACCGACCTAATCGTATAACGAGAATAACCTCCTCTTATTAGATTCTTTAAATACTCGCTACTTCGACGGTCGCGTGTAGTTATTAGAATCCTGTTAGTAAACTAGCTATAACTCCTAGTACTACTTACCGATACCTAGTAACGCCTACTAATAAGCCTTACGTCTTAACTACGTCTGTTCTAATTAAATGTCCGCGATAGTAGGGCGGAAGCGAAAGGGGGCGGATAAACGAGGAAAATAGTATAGGAATAAACGGAACGCTATAGCTATAGCTAAGGATCCTCCTAGATAGCCTATAATAGAGGATTTAATTAGCGCTATTCTATAGATAAACCTAGAGAGTATACCGGACCTAATAGATAAAGTAAGATAGGAGACTAACGTGTATAGATAACCTAGGATTATAGAGGTATCTCTCTAGCGGATTTTATAAGAGGGATAAGACGAACTAACTACTTATAGCCTATATAGCTAGTAAGTTCGCGTACTAAGACGGTTAATATTTAGGAAAGGCGATACCCTTCTTATTACCCGTACTAGATTTAGGAAGAGCCTTATATTCTATACGTTCTTAGTCCTAACTAGTAAGATTACTATTTAGATTATCCCTCTAAGTAAGCTTAGTAATAAGTAAATAGACGATATCCGACGGCTTCCTAGGGCTAGGCTATACTTAATTACTACTAAAAGTAGATAAGAATAAGAAAACTTAATCTAGCGAGTTATAGATAGCGAGTTTACTTATATCCTCCTCGGACTAGAATAGGTATCTACTAAGGTAGTTCGGGCTACCTTAAAGTCGCCTAGTATCTAGGAGAAGATTAGCCTAGTTGCTATTAATAAGTACTATCTAGTTAGGTAGTAGGAGGAGTTTCGACCTAAGTTTACTATACTAGGCGAACTACGAGTAATCTTCTAGTAGGATATTATTTAGTTTAGTTACTCTATAACTCTAGATAAACTTATAGAGGAGACTATACTCGTAAAAGCCGGCTTCCGGGCACTTAGTAATTAGCTATACTAGACAGAGGTTATCCGAACTTCTATTAACCGTCCTAATATGTTAATCTATATATACCTACTACCTCGGAAAAAGCTTACCTATTTCGATATACTCTACTTCCTACTCGATAATAGCGTCTAGGATAGTGTTATAACGCCTAAGAAAATCCCTAAGACTATTATCTTTATAGACTATAGGGAATAGACTCGATAGGTAGTAACATTCCTACGTAATGCCCTTTTAGTAAAGAATAATAACATATCGGGTACTAAAAGATACTCGCGGGTCCGGGACCGAGTAGTTTACGATATTATATAAATATATACGGCGTATATATCGAGGTATAATCGCGATGAACGGTATACTAAGTTTAAGAATCCTTAGTTAACTATCCGTATTATAGTAGCTACTACTACTCTTAGGATAGGGGTTAACGTACTAGACGTTAAAAGAGTAATTATTTAGAAGTTCCTACCCGGTAAGGAACTTAGTGATTTATAGCAGCGCCTTAGACGTAGTAGGCGTAGTAAAGGCCGAAGAAGTATTAGTATTATCTTCTTACTATACTACGTATTCGACATAGAAGGCTAGGATCTACCTAAAAGTACTACCTAACTAGGAACACGGTAGTATAGACGGAAGAAGCTAGGCCGTAATATCTAGATACTACGTAGTCGCTTAAACGTTACCTCTATAGTTAAGGATTTAAGCGACGGAATAGTAGAGTAATTAGATAAAGACTCGCTTACTAGGAATTCCTAGGTAATAACTAGAGAAGATAAATACGAGGACTTCTTTAATAGGGATAAGGACGTACTAAGTTAGAAGGAGGCGAGGAAGGTGCCTAATCTATATCTTCTTAGCCGGTATCTTAACCGGTATCTTAACTAATTACGGGTAGTCCTGAATATCGATTCTAGACTAAAAAAGAGTAATAAAAGCGCGCTAAGGTTCCTAATACCTAGAAGGAGTTAGTAAATAGCTCTTGCTATAGGAGACTAATCCTAGTATACCTCGGCTAGAACAAACTCCTACTAGGTATAATCGTTAAGGACGTATATCTATACCTATATTGCGGTTACTATAACCCCGGACTTATACCTATGTTTACAGAGGCGCTACTATTAGTAAAGAGTGTTATAGCACTAAGGCTAAAAACTCGAGCTACGGCTACTCTAGAGTTAATTAACGAATGGGTAATTATAAAGGCTAATGCGATATTCCGTATAACTAAAAGCTAGTTCCCTATCCCTACTACTACCTATATAGATTCTAAGTTAAGATAGTAGCTAGTATATCTACTTACCGGAAAACGTCTACTAACTTTCTAGATAGGATTAGATATGTATAGTCTAACCGCCGAAGTACCCTAGTTACTTGAATAGGAATACCTAGAGGAGGCTAGTATATCCCTTGTATAGATATTACAAGAGGTGTTTAAGGAGAAATTTAGCCCGAAGCCGAAGCCGTCTAAGGGAAGAGTTACTAATCGTCGAGTATTAAAAAGCTAATAGTATAGCGCAGCGCTACCTAGGCTACCTAGGCCAAGTAACGTAGTAGGGATAACCGCGGAGGAAAGGCTCTAAGCTTACCTATAGAGGAAGGATAATACTCTAGCAATACAGGTTATATAGTAAGAGGCGATTCGCGTTAGTCGATCTATATAGCTAGTTCCTATTACAGGTTAGCTAAGCCTATTACGACTCTAATAATAGGTGTAGGATATTATTTCTTCGCCTATACCGTCGTAGTTATCGTCGCGTATAGTATCGCTATCGCTATCTATGTCTCGAGAATATATACCGCCTAAGCTTTTAGCTATAGTAGATGTTTTAGCACGGATACGTAACCGGTTCTAGTCTACTAATTAGGATATATCTCGAGAAGAGATATAAGCTATAGTATAGGTTACGGATTCTTAGGAGTTACCCTAAGTAGAAGAGATATAAGCTATAGTATAGGTTACGGATTCTTAGGATATATCCCGAGTAGAGGAGACATAAGATATAGTGTAATTATCTTAGCTAGAGACTCTAAAGTCGATAGCTCCATTAAGGAGGAGAGCCCTTAGAACATTAGAGGTGAATTAGAGTAGTCTAACCTTTATACCTATTACTAAGAGCGGTCGTGTAAGGCGTACTACCGTAAAAGGCAAGGAGAACTTTAGGTTTATATAGATACTTAGGCATAACTATTCTTGACCGATAAGACCTAGAAAATAACCTAGTAACTCCTATTCCTTGTCTATTATATTGTATTCGAAGGTATACGCGAAGGTGTACGCGGAGGTGGACGCGGAGGTATACGCGGAGGTATACGCGGAGGTAGACGCGGAGGTAGACGCGGAGATATTATAGGCGGAGGTATTATAGGCGGAGGTATTATAGGCGGAGGTATTACAGGCGGAGGTATTATAGGCGGAGGTGTTATAGGCGGAGGTGTTATAGGCGGAGGTATTACAGGCGGAGGTATAAGCGTTAGTGTTAATGATATTGAATTTAAGCCGCGATTCTAGATAGCGCACGGTCTACTTATTTCTCTTATAGCCTCCTATACGATATTATTTATTACATAACTACTATATTTCGAAAAAAGAAGAAGGTTACGGACTTTTCACTATTTCTATAGAAGTTCAAAGGTATATAGATGAGTTTAATTTTATCTATAGGAGTTCAAAGTTAATAATTTACTCTTCTATAGATTAATCTATAACAAAAAGAACGTTATTATTATCGTCAAGTCGCTTATTAAGTATGTTATAGTCTACTATAACTATCCTATCTTCGTCTTCTGCCTATAGTACTAGTATATCTAACTTACTATTATACTCTATATATCTCTCGTTAAACACTTTAATCTAATTAGTAAGTATATATATCCTATGTTACCGTATATCCGGAGAGTTAAATATTAAGGAAACGTGTATAACTTCTTCCTTACTCCGTGGCTCTACTAACCCGCTATAGTATAGCTATCGAGTAAGGAAGAGTATATCCGGAACGGTAGTTACTATTATATGTTTACCGTTTATTTTACTAACGAATGTCTTCTCTAGCCTACTACGTATTCCCCGGACCTACGTATTAGTTAGATATACACGATTAAAGACTACGTCTTCGTCGTATATCGAATTCTTGTAGTATTTAAGCTTAATCTTATAGCTACTATTTAGATACTCGAGTCTAAGGTTAATTAGCTTAAAGGTATCCCCTTTCCCCTACTAATTCACAAGGCTAGATACTAGAATAGCATGCTGTAGTTCCTCGGTGTTCGTAGGGGATAGATACTACCGGTAGAATAGTATCTCGAATCTATAGT
The DNA here is from genome assembly GCA_010015785.1 of Saccharata proteae CBS 121410. Taxonomy (NCBI): domain Eukaryota; kingdom Fungi; phylum Ascomycota; class Dothideomycetes; order Botryosphaeriales; family Saccharataceae; genus Saccharata; species Saccharata proteae. The sequence continues at coordinate 168,048 of ML978715.1, forward strand.
TACGCTATAAAGCTCCTAGGAAGAATATAATTAAAGGGTTAACTACCTAGCGTAGGAGCCTAATATTACTATACTTAACTACGTGCCGAATAGTTAGGAATAGCTTAATCTCCTATAGTAGGCGACATATAGTACGGAACCTAATATCCGAATAGTCTTTACCCTCCTATACATCTAGTATAAATATAGTATAGCGGATTTCCTTAACTAGCTTATAGAACTAATCGGGTGTAAGAGTTACTAAGATTAACTTAATCTATTCGTCTAGTTATTATTCTATAGAGATATATATATAACGCCTTATAGCTATAAGGAGTAGAGTAATAACTCGAGTAGTAAAGCTCTAAGTAAGGAGCGGATTAACCTAATAGTACTTAATATTCTCCCGGGAGGACTAACTACGACCCTAAGTACTAATATTAGACTATATATAGTGGAAAGCCTCGCTACCCGGATTTATAGGTATAAAATAAGTCCGTAGTATAGTCTTTACAAGGTTAAGCTAGATATGAAACTAGGATAGCGACCCTATTATCCACTAACGATTATTATAAAGGTAGCGAGCTCCCTATTACTCTACTTTTACCGCACGAATATAGTATACTATAAGCTAATCTCTATATATAAGCTAAAGCCGCTTTTCGAAATCGTCTATCTCGTGTATAGGTTTATGCCGAAGGCTAAACTACCGGAGAAAGATGTTCTCGTAGACACCGTATATACCCTTAATAGTACCCTTATCTTCGTATACACCTCTAAGTTACTAGAACTGTATACGCCTAGGCTTAAGGCGCTGTATTATAGGTATAGATAGGAAAGCCTTCTATCTACCTAAACCCTTAAATATCTTGGATATAGCTATAGGATAGACGCGTTTAATTACCTCTGTAATATAATATGTTATTATCCGGCGGTTAACAAAGGTTAGATCGGGTCTAAAGAGCCTAGGAGAGTAAAAAACATCGCGAAATAATAATTTAACCTCCGGGTTATACATTAACTAGGTTAGCCTATTAGGTAGTATCTTAGGGCAGAGGCTAATTATCGTAGTAGTTATAGCGCGTATCTCTATAGCATAACTAAGTAGCTTATCCCGTTTTATATCCTTAAAGTTAATGTTATTATATATAACAATTATAGTTAGATTAGTAGTAAGTATCTTAATCTGTTTCTTAGAGTATATTAGCTAAAGCTAGTAGAAGGTAGTTATTAAAAGGATATAATAGGAGTTAGGCTAAGCTATAGGGTTCTATCTACCTTCGCTGTTTTAGTAACTTTATCTAAATTTCGCTTGATTATATAGTAACTTAGGTAGACCCTAAGGCTTGCAAGTATCTATATAGCCCGTGTCTTTATACCCGAGCTTAATAGGTAAGTCCTAAGGATAGAGTAAAGGTAATTACTCCCGATCTTTCGACGCGAGTAGTATACTATACTAGTGTGGGATTAAGCAAGCGATCTGGCTCAAGCAGAGCAACAATCAGGGACGGTAATTGCGGCAGCAGGAGCTGCCGCCAGGGCAGCTAGGGCAGCCAGGGCGGCCCTGGGCTGCAAGCCAAGGAGGTTGCTAGCGCGATACTGCGTGCCAGGCATACTAGAATGCGCCCGGAGATTGCAAAGATCGGATGGAACAATAACATTACATTCCTACCCTCCTAGTATAAAGATCAGACGGTAGCAGCTAGTTTTTATCCTCCATAGAATAATTTATCCTCTTAAACGTACATAGTAGCTACGAAACCTTAATTAAGTGTAGCAAGGCGAATTACTAAATTCTTTTCACGCGCTTCTACAAGCTTAATTGACCTACCTGTCCAAGGTTCTATTACGGCTCTTAACCTCTCTTTCCACCTAACATGCCCAAAACAAGAGTAGGTGCTGCCTAAGGGGGTAGTACTAATCCAGATAACCAGCTGCTAAGTGATGAAGATTCCTCACTACCTCTCGAGGCGTAAGATTACTTGAACCAGCTGGCAGAATAAGAACAAGAGATAGTAGTAATAAGAGCCGAACTAGCTAAGATAAGGACTACTTTTACAGCCTAAAAGCCAGTACCCGCTAGCGAGCAGTCTCCTAGTAGTGAACAAGAGGAAGAGTCTAAGGAAGAGATAGTTGCCTTAGGACCGACGAGAGCTAGGCAAGTAGCACGAGGTGCTACACGCGGGCAAAGCTCTCTTTCTCCAAGAGGAGAACTAGTATCCGGACCGAGACCGGATGATAACCGATAACTAAAAGCACTCGAAACTATGTTTAAAGAGTTTACACGGAAGTACTCTACGTCCATAGTCGAATAACCGAATGCTTAGCAGTAACATCATCGCGCGATACCGGATACCGCGCTTATCCGGCAAATAGAGCCACATAGGGGTGAACCCTTGCTAAAATAGAAGGATTTCCGCTTCAAGATGGCTAAAAGCAAGTGGCTATAGAACTCCAGCCAGTGGAAATAATAGTGGACAGTACTACGTAGTGCCCTTACTATAGTAGGCTAGGAGAGCGAGTATAAGTATAGAGGATTGACTATTATTAATAAAGAATCCTTATCCATAGTAATCCTGCTTAACACCTTAGGTCCGGCTAACACTATCGTATTAAGCCATGCTGGCCGTAGTATAGCTATGCTGTCCGCTTTACGTAACTCCTTTGAAGTAAGCGAGAAGCATAGGTACCGCGAGAACTCCTAGAAGTTACGCGCTATAAAATAGACTAGGAAAGAAGCTGCTAAGTACGTTACCCAGTAGTAATTCCTAGTATAAGAAGTGGCTATAGATAATCCGTCTATCACGGATGAATCCATAAGAAATGACTTCCTACACTTAATTAAGTAAGACAAGTCAGTAGTATGGGTACATGAAATTCTTACGGAATTGAACGTCACCAACATCACCTTATTCACCTGTTATAAGCGGTTCTTACATGAGTTTGAATCTACTAAAACCCCAGGAGGGGGCTTAGTTCACAAGATTAGCAATAGTAATAGTAATGGATAACTATAGAAGAAGAAATCCGGACTTGATTACTAGAACTATAGTAAAGTAGGCTATTCAAGCAGAGATTATAAGAGCGAACAGGTTAGTAATAGCTACACCCATAGGCTAAAGAAGAAGGGTAACAAGAAGGAGAAGGACTAGAAGGATAAAGGTGCCTAGAAGGACTCTCCAAAGGAAGAAAAGAAGGATGAGAAGTAGAAACCTAGCAGTTTTCACTTAACTATAGTTCTGCAAGTCTATTTAACGTCGAGATAAAGCTCTAACCTGCTTTTCGACACTAGAAGTAACGTGCATGTCACGAACGATTTAAGGGACCTAGATCTAGCCACTATGGTTACTATAGGGTCCCATCCGGTAAGCACTAGCGCTAGGCCAGTATATGCCACCTACACAGGAACCGTAAACCTTAAGATTATCCAGCTAGGCTATAAGGACGGTTCTAGGTATAAGGTTGTCTCGCTTTTAAACACCCTGTACATCCCGAAATTTCCGGTCAAGATACTCTTAGGAGAGCTTATGTATAGAGCTGGGGGTAGGATCGAGGATAATATGCTGATTAGGCCTACTAGAGAGAGGATTACTAACCTTAATCTAACCCGGCGCGGCTGCCTATTATAGTAGTATAGAGAACCGGAACCACTGAAGACCCTAGTACCATCCGCCTACTATATCTCAGTGGGGGAAGTCACCAGCTTTGAAGTTGAACACTTGGCTGCGGTTTTAGCTGCCTATAGACGAGATGGAAGCAGTAATGGCGAAAATTTCGAAATTTCCGCCAACACTTACTAGATGTCTGATAAGCTTACACGAACACTTATCTTATAGTACAGAAGATTAAGCTACTGCAGCATTAAAAGGCTGTAAAAGATAATCAAATCCACTACAGGTGTGGATATAGATACTTCCCTACTAGAGACGATTCCCTATAAAGCTTATAACTAAGTAAAGATTACTAAAATCGTTAGTAAGGATCTATTCAAGCTAGTAAGCTTTACTAGAGAGGTTATACACTTTAATCTTAGAGAGATCAAGCTAGAATCTATTGATAGTAACAGGTATTTCAGTCTACGAACTAATTAGTTTTCTCGCTTCAGGTAGTTCACCGCGCACAAGTAGAAAAAGGATGTTCTAGTAGACCTTAAGTATGCCGTGGAGGCACTAGACCTCTAAATTAGCGGATCTTAACGCGTATAGCGTGTACATATTAATAGCGCTTAGGAGCTAATTGCAGAAGGTGTTTCAAACAAGCTTACGGATTTTAAGCTTTTCTGCAAAACTAACCACATTGAACTAACGGTTTCCGCGCCTCATAACCACTATTAGAATAGTATCTTAGAGCGCGGCATACGGGTCATTCAGGATGCTGCGCGGGTAGTGTCTATATAGATAAGGGTTCCCTTATACTTTTAGGACCGCCTTATAGAAGGTGTAACTTATACTACTAATAGGACTACTTTAAGCAGTATCCCTATGTTAGAGACACCGTACCAGCGGTTGTTTAACTCTATCCTGCGCGGAGTAGGCGATGGGGGCGCTGACAATAGGAGCGCTGATAATGGGGGCGCTGAAAATTCCGGCAATAAGCCGGATATCTTACACTTGCGGATTTTGGGCTCATTATACACCGCGCTCGTGGAGCAAGTATACCGTGTGAACGTAGAGAAACTAGAACCGCGTAGTATTAAGGGGATCTTCCTTAGGTATACTAGAGGGCATAACTACTACGTTTAGGCTCTTAATAGGAGCCGCTAGATCCGGACACCGAATATCATCTTCTATAAGGATGTAGGAGTACCTACAACACAGCCATCCGAAACACTACGTGCTGGTGAACTAGCAAAACCACCGCATACGGCGGATCCGCGCGACGTGGTGAGATTACTACCGCCGGTAGTATAACGGCGACTTCGCTATCGCATAAGTAAACCGAAGGGGAACGTAAAAAGTAACGATTTGAATACCGTTACAGAAGACGTTACGGACGAGGAAGGCCACCTTCGGCCCAAGCGAGGCCGCCTAAAGAAGCTATATAAGGACGTGTATACTCCTAAGCTGTTCACACCGGATAAGACGTTTGTCTACGCCATGGAGCAGGTTAACCAAGAGGACGATGACGAAGGATTTAGTACCTTTATAACCGCAACATCCGGGACAGGCTCAGATAATACCCTAGCATTTGTAACCGCAATGGCTAGCGCTAAGGCAAAAGAGTGGAAAGAAGCTTGTTTTAAAGAAATCAAGTAGCTAATTAAATTAGGAACACTCGAGTTTATACCTCAAGTAGAAGCAGGAAACCTCATTTCTGCTAAATAGGTACTTAGAAAGAAGTACCTGGCTAATAGATCTCTAGACAAGCATAAAGCGCGCTTAGTTACTAGGGGATTTATACAATAGTTTAGAATCGACTACTTCGAAACGTCGTCTTCCACAGCGCGGATAGCAAGCTAGAGAATTATACTTACTCTAGCCGCTATCTATAACTAGCACGTTATATAGGTAGACTTTATTAGAGCCTACCTAAAGGGATTACTCAATAAGCTAATCTATATAAGACTCTTCCTACTTCTGGAGGAGTACATACAGCAATCGGATATACCGCCACCTAGCTAGCATAGAGGCTATATGATCAAGCTATGCAGGCCTATCTATAGCCTCAAGCAGTCAGGGGCGGAATAGCAGAAGTATATCCGCGCCCAGCTTGCCAAAATCGGTATCCACCCATTGGAAATAGATAAGGCTGTCTATGCCTTAGTAACGGAGAAAGAAGGTACAGGTTTAGATAGTACTATACCGCCGGAAGGTTCAGATAATACTGTACCAAAGGTAATAGCCGTTTCTCACGTCGACGATTTTCTACTTTTTAGGCCTAATAGGCAAAGAATTGACCAAATAATCGCTACTCTCGGTGAATTAGTTAAGCTTACCAACCTAGGCGATACTAAATAGTACCTCGGTGTCCGGCTAAACAAAGGACTAGATAGAAGTATTCTCCTAGATCAGGAATAGTATACTACTAAAGCGCTAGAGGCGCTCTAGATAAGCGATTGTCGAACAGCTAGCACACCTTTTAAGCCTAGTAACCTAGCAATGCTAATACCGGATAAAGAAGTAGTAGATACTACTATTAACTAGTCGATAGGGCACGAATTTCGCTATCTTCTAGGAAAATTCAATTTTACTACTAATATAACCAGACCGGATTTATCCTTTGCCGGATTAACATAGGCAAGGGTTATAAGCAAACCTACGGCTGAGTAGCTACAAGGCCTTAAGCGGATTCCACGCTATATCAAGAGGCTACCTAGGCTTAGTATCAAGTATTAAGCAGAATACCGCCATAAGGAGAAGTTCGGAAAATTAGGCTTGTATAGAGTTTATAACTCCTCTTACGCTAGTAATCCTTCCACCGCTAAATTAAATAGTAGGGTAGTCTTCTTTATAGTAGGAGGGCCTATAAGCTAGAGCTCACGCCTCTAATTAATAGTCGCGCTAGGTATAACTAAAGCTGAGTACTACGCGCTATTAGAAGCTACTAAGGAAGCAGCCTAGATCCGGATATTCCTTGAGGAACTGAACCTAATACTAGAAGGACCGCTACCACTACTAGGGGACAACACTAGGGCCCTTAGCTGGGCAGGTAGTCCACTACTAAAGGCAAAGCGCCACGTGAAAGTGCGCTACAGATTTGTGGATAGTGAGGAGAAGTCTAGGGCTATAAAGGTGCAGTACGTTGAAACTACTAGCAATACAGTAGATATCCTTACCAAGCCATTAGGGCCATAGATGCATAAAAGAGCAGTCAAGCTACTAGGTCTTATAAGCGAGTAGGACAGAGAGGTTAAGGTTTTTAAGTTATACTAATAACCTGTTCGGTTTATAGCATAGGGGCGTATAGGATTGAGCAAGCGATCTGGCTTAAGTAGAGTAACAATCAGGGACGGTAATTGCGGCAGCAGGAGCTGCCGCTAGGGTAGCTAGGGTAGCTAGGGCGGCCCTGGGCTGTAAGCCAAGGAGGTTGCTGGCGCGATACTGCGTGCTAGGCATACTAGAATGCGCCCGGAGATTGTAAAGATCGGATAGAACAACAACATTACATTCCTACCCTCCTAGCATAAAGATTAGACGGTAGTAGCTAGTTTTTGTCCTCCATAGAACAATTTATCCTCTTAAACGTACAACTAGTAATTATTAATATCCTCTAACGTAACTTTTAATCGTCCGTGTAGCTATAGTGTTTCGGGCGAGTATTACTTATAACAGACGTAAGGAGTTTATACTAGGTAGGTATAGAACGGGCTATAGTCTCTATAGCTTCCTTAAATTTAATATTATAGGCGGTGATAGTATTTTCGCTATAATCGAATCGGCCGAAGTAGGGCTAGTTAACGATAGTATTAAGCTCTTAAATAATAGGCCTATATAGTATATTATATATAGCCCGGCGGATACGCTTATCGTGGAGAACGTCTCGTATAATAGCCTATCGCTATCTTTGTAACGTATAGGTAAGGTGAGTAAGATATACCTCGGACTTAACCTATACCCTTATAAACGTCTTGAAGCTTATATTTAGATCTCGTAGTAATTAAGTAACCCGATTTAACTTCTATTTTATAGACTACCTCTATATATTATTCCTTACTCTTACTCTTAGTGTAGGTATACCTATAGGTGTAGGAGTATTCGGGGGAGTATCTTCGAGTTCGTCGTTATCGAGGAGATATACCTCTAGCCCTAGGCTATCTATAGGGCTCGAAAGAGAGCTGCTTGTAGCTATAGGTATAGGAGTATCCGGGGGAGTATCCTCGAGCGTCTCGAGGTTATTAAATCCATCGAATTCGTCGATTTCGTCGTTATCGAGGAGAAATACCTCTAGCCCTAGGCTATCGAGAGGGCTCGAAAGAGGGCTACTCGTAGCTATAGCGAAGCTACTAGTAGTATCTATATTAAATTAAGGATATAGAGTAAGTAACGGGCTTTCGATTACACTAGGAATAAATATAAACCGATGTAGTTAGTAGTGTAAAGTATAGCGTTAAAATAGGTAAGTTAAACGTCTAAAATCCGATCAAGGGACTATAAAACGACTGCACGAAGCTCTTAGACCCTCGGGCGAGCCCTCGGAAACGCGCGAAGCTGATTGGTTAGAAGGGGTTAGTAGGTACGTGTACTTACTAGAAGGTACGCTAGGAGTTGGATAGCCGAAGGCCGGGCCGAAGGCCGGGCCAAAGGCCTCGCCGACGCCTCCGAAGGAGGCCGGAGGCACTCGCCCGAGGGTCTGAGCCTGCTGAGATAAAACCCGACATGGCTTGAGCTTAACCCCGCCACCACAACCTCCACGGCCGCTGACACGCGACAGAATGTCTGCAAAGCGGAAGCGCTCCAGTTCCCCTTCAGCTTCATCGCCTGGTATCTCTATATCAGACATCTATCGGTCAGCTCCCATAGAGGATCGCGCCTCAATATTCATCGGTCACTATTCCGCAACTCTATCAGCAAAGGCGCTACAGGCTCTGCCAGAATTGAAGTCGGCCAGCCATCGTATAGCTGCATGGCGAAAGCCATCGAGCCAGCGCACCGTTCTTCCCAATGCCAAACGCCTACTCGAAACCGGCTACGATGATGATGGAGAGAAATACGCCGGGAGGAAGCTTGAGAAAGTGCTCGAGGAGATGGGCCTCGAAGGCGCGTTGGTGGTCGCGAGGTGGTACGGCGGCGTCATGCTTGGCCCGGTCAGGTTTGCGCACATCGAAAACTGCGCCAAACAAGCCATCAGGTTGTCCAAAGCTGCCGAAGCCGAAGCCGAGCGCGCAGAGGCGCAAAAGAGGCTCAAAGTGAAGGATGAACAGAGCCGCGATGAACTCGAGCAGATATTGAAGGAGAGAGACCAAAGCATTGACATCTTGAGAGGCTTGTTGGCGGAAAAGACTCGCGCAGGCCCCAGTTCAGAGCATGCAGATGCTGAAAAGCCTCCGGTAACCCCGAAGAAGCCGTTGAACTACGGTGCCATGCCTCTTCAAGCACTCAGGAAGCTTGAAACAGCTCGCGATGCTACAATTGCCTTCATCCTGAAGGAGATCGACAAGGCTGAAGAAAAGAAGCAAGAAACCACGGCAGATGATGAGTTTGGACCTGACTTGAATGCTGACGAGGTCGAAGAACTACAACACCTGTCACAGAAGTCTGCAAACGCCGATACCGCCACTAATGAGGATAACGTAGCACATCCCAAGGAGAGACAATAAGCCTATCTCCGCGGTGGTCTTTATTCAAGGATCAAGAACTGAGTTGATACGTCAGCACCGCGCGAGGACGAAAACATCCACGCGTTCATGAACATCTCCTACATATGGACCTTCAGCTGACTGGGCTCTGGGTCTTGAAGAAGGACTGCTGTCGGCTTAGTGAACGCAGAGAAAACAAGCTGTTCTATGTTTGGAAAAGGCTCTAGGTTGATCTGGTAAATCCTGAAGGGGTAGCGATGTATAACTTATACGTCAGTACTCTTTGGCTCCTATGACCATGCAAATTTCTCCAATACAGTAAGTGTATGATGGATTATATTTCTGTCTACACAGGGATCATTACGCGCTGCCGATAGCAAAACCGCTTTACATACGAACACAAGCAACGAAAGGTGTGATGAGGAAATGGCAGAGAGCACAGGAGAACTGGCTCAAAGACAAGCTATGAAGACCATGACACACGAACACTCCGTCTTTCTATATCTTTTTGCGGAAGCCTTGTCTTCAGATTCAAGAACTCGTCAGCTCGTCCAAATCTTCCCTGACGAAGACCGGAATGACGTCTATGGGGCACTCAACCTCGGCCGCAGTGCCGCCCATGTAATGATGTTCTCCGCCGAAAGTTCTCCACATCCCACCGTTGGGAAAGTAAACCATCCTCTTCTCCAGCCCTGGGTACAGTACTGGAGCCACTATGTATCTTTCGCCGAACATGTACTGGTCCTCAATGTCCCAGCATCGACCGTCGGAAGGAAAGTCGTAGAACAGAGGCCGCATCACCGGCGTCCCTTTCAGGTGGGCTTCCTTCATCTGTGCCCTGATGTAATCTCTCAGCTCCTCTCGAATCTGCAAGTATTTCTTGCAGACATCATACACCCTCTCGCCGTACGACCAAACCTCGTTCGGTGCGCCAGACAGACAAGTCGCTCCACCCGTTGAGCCATGCTGAGGCTGCTTTGGCTCGCGATCGCCATGAAGTCGCATCACAGGGCAAAAGGTACCCCATTGAAACCAACGGACCAAAAGTTCTCGGAAATCCTCGCTTTCGGGAATTCCGCCGTGAAACCCTCCAATATCAGTCGTCCACCATGGGATGCCAGCGATGCCCATGTTCAGTCCCGCTGCCAGCTGGTTTCGCAGACTACCCCAAGAGGAGGCCACGTCTCCGCTCCAGACCAAGGCGCCGTACTTCTGGCTACCTGCCCAAGCGCAGCGTAGCAGATTGACGACATCCTTCTGCCCCTCAGCTTGCATACCTTCGTAATACGCACGGGCATAATCGCGCGGATAAATGTTGCCAATCGCAAGATTTGGACCTAGCCAGTACCGGTAGTTATCGAAATCATAGGCCGTATACTCCGGCTCGGCCTCATCAAGCCAGAATACCTTGACGCCTTTATCGTAATAGTGTTTCTTGGCTTTGTTCCAGACGTATCTCCGTGCGTTCGGGTTGGTGAAATCCGCATGAACAGTATCTCCCTGGAAGTCCATGGCCGTCCGGACGCCTCGATCCGTTCGAATCAAGTAGCCGGCCTCTAACATTTCGGGATAGTTCTCGGATAGTTTATCCACTGTCGGCCATATTGATACCATGAGCTCGATCTTCATGTCTTTGAGCTCGCGGATCATAGCGTCCGGATCCGGCCAGTATGTCGGATCGAACTTCCACTCGCCCTGCTTTGGCCAGTGGAAGAAGTCGACGACGATCAGGTCGATGGGCAGGTCCCGCCGCCTATACTCACGCGCTACCTCGAGCAATTCCTCCTGGGTCTGATACCGCAGCTTGCACTGCCAGAAACCGAGACCGAACTCCGGCATCATTGGTACTTTTCCAGTCACATCAGCATAGGCCTGCACTATCTCCGCGGGTGTGTCGCCAGCCACAACCCAGAAATCGATGACTTTGGTGCTGTAAGCCTCGAAGCTCATAACGTTCTTCCCCAGCACTGCCCGACCAATGCCAGGGTTATTCCAGAGAAACCCGTAGCCGAGAGAGGAGAGCGCAAATGGCACACTAGCTTGGGAGTTGCGGTGTGCAAGCTCGAGGTCCAGCCCTTTGAGGTCCAGGAATGGGTGCTGGTACTGGCCCATGCCATAGATCTTTTCGTTCCTGTCTACTGACTCGAGGCGCAGAGTGGTGTGGTAGTCGCCACCAGGAATTGGCTTGTACTCGCGAGCCTCGACCTCGATGGCGCTGCACTTGGGGTCGACGAGGTCGCGGCGGTTGCGAGAGTATTCTTCCAGAAGAAGCTTGCCCTTGCTGTTGTAAACCATGAGCTTTCCTCCCGCGGATACAGTGGCTTTGATTTTTCCGTTCGATATGGTCGCTTCCTTCTGGGTGATGCATATAGGACTTGGGGCTGCTGAAGGCTTCTGGGCTAGGGCCCAGTCTTCTGTTGGCATGGAGTTCTGCTTTGTGCCGCGGATTCGAAACGCATTTGGGCCCCATGGCTCGATCCAGAGGTCCTCGGCATCATAGTGGTACATGAAACGGCCATTTTCGGCGCAGAACATTTTCGCGCCGTTGATGAGATACACCGATGGGATTCAGCAGCTCATGCAGTTGGGAAAACTGAATACTTCACAGGATTTAACATGTCAGTGGGCAGTGGGGTTCCCCTATGTACAGCATGATAGCAAAACCCCGCCATGCATACTGCCTGCAGGAGGAAAGGTCTTTCGGGCCAATGTCAGCGCGAAGCTCAAGAAGTCAATATCTTCCCCCTCTCAGCCCACCTCGCTGCGCTATTCAGGCTAATTATGTACCACCCTGCATATATCGTGCTCGATATGTATGCGGCACGAGGGAAGATGAGTTACTAGCGAATATATATATATATATATATATATATATATATATTGTAGGAATTCACACTTGATCGAAGTATCGGACGGCCGGAGGCTGCGCTCTAAGTTAATGCCTATCGAGCAATTAAGGTCTGGTTCGGAGAACGAAAGCGATGGACGATTTAGCCATCATGAATCGAGTGAGTTTGATTTCGCACCTCAGCAGGGCCATGTTTACTTGTCTGCCCAAGCTCATATAATATTAGTTATCGTAAAGATTTGAGATGTTGTGGTACTAATTGTGGTCCTCCTTTCCCGGTCAAAGGTCGCTCCGGGTAGGTCTCGCGGATAAACGTTGAACCCCTTGGACCCTTGATTGAGTGGCGCTCAGGAGGGAACGACACGCCTGTACCCGACTGGTGTCCATCGCGACACCATCCGCAATGCTGAGGTGACACCAGCATGCCCCCAGGCACACTCCCCAAAGCTCCTCGAGGCATTCATGTCCCTCCGAGCACTCCGCCCCAATACGCGCCCCGCTCGCGCCCTCTGCGTCGATCCCGCGTCCTTGCGCTTCTGGCGGTCGCCGTCCTCTGCCTGATATACTATAATCATTATCATGGCAAGTCGACGCACGAACATATAGGCCCAATCGACATGGATGCAGTGGATTGGTCCCGGTTCGCCTACAGCCAGTATGCGACCAACGGCGCGTACTTGTGCAATTCCTTGATGGTCTTCGAAGCATTACACCGGTTCGGAAGCCGAGCGGATCGGATACTGTTCTATCCGGACGAGTTTGATCTGGATGTGTATGATGGCAATGACCGTGATAGTCAGCTTCTCTTGGTGGCTCGGGACACTTACAACGTGAAGATCATCCCGGTGCCCATGCAGAGCGTGCAGCGCTCCACCAAGGAAGAAGAGGAGACCTGGGACTTCAGCTTGAACAAGTTTCTGGCCTTCAATCAAACTCAGTACGACCGTATCCTCCATATCGATTCCGACGTCACAGTTCTGCAACACATGGACGATCTCTTCTTCCTTCCATCGGCGCCCGTGGCCATGCCGCGAGCCTACTGGGAACTGCCCAATACCCACAAGTTGACCTCTTTACTTGTGCTTCTGGAGCCGTCCACCACCGAGTTCGAAGGGCTCATGCATGCCGCATACACTGCCGACACTCGTTCGACGAGATATGATATGGAAATCCTTAATGAAAGATATGGAGATTCAGCGATGGTCATTCCGCACCGCGGTTTCGCGCTCTTGACGGGAGAGTTCAGGACGGACGATCATACCATGTATCTGGGTAATGATTATGAAATCTGGGACGCGGACAAAGTTCTGGAGGAGACCCGCTTGGTACACTATTCCGATTGGCCTCTGCCAAAGCCTTGGATTATGTGGCCCTTGAACTTGCTCTCTGAAACTCTGCCAAAATGTAAGAGTAAGCCCGGAACGGCTATGGAGAGCGGTTGTAGGGATCGAGAGGTGTGGTACGGGTTATACGATAAGTTCCGGCAAAGGCGAAAGGTGGGAACTTCGCTCCTCTGCGAATTAATTCATGTGCTGATCAGACACTTTGCAGGAAATTTGTGCACTTCTCAGTATCCCTGCACCCGATTGGCCACCCCGTCAGAAGCCGAAGAAAGTCACAACATCGGAGCTGGCCGGGGCGACTGCGGACGCTGTTAAAGAAACGAGCTGAAGACATATCCATACAGTTTCTTCGCCAGAGGTCACTGGCGGATATCCATGACTGTTGAACAGAAATGCTCACGGCCCAATGACCATGTCTAAAAAGAGGAATACAGTGTATGATTCGCCCATTTAGTTGCCGTCCATGACACACTCTAGTGGTTCGAAAATCGTAATCAAATGAGAATATGGACGCCGGAGAAAAGAAACGCAGAAACTGTTGTACACCAACCTGCTCATGTGCGGAATCTGCCTCGACAGGATATCTTTTGCGCTTTTCTCGTTAGATAAGACTTCGTACTCCAACAGTCATCGGACGGAATACATCACTGGTGGACAAAAATCACAGGGTCACCGTTGCTGGGGAAGCACATGAGATAGACTACCAAATGCATAATCCCAAGCCAATTTCCGTAGATCGCGGATTCAAGTTTGGCGATTCTAATTCGATTATCACAATCATCGAAAAGCTTATTCAAGCCTGTAACTTCGATGGTCGTCGAAGTTCTCAACAAGATCGGAAATTTCAGGCCGAGTTGGGAACATACGGCTCGGTCTTGCAGTGTACCAGTACGACTTCAATAATGCGACGGCGTCAGCTTTCTCGCCTCGCATGTCGGCCAGAATTTCCACGATGTAAGGATTCCCCGAAGCGAGCGCGCTTCTCATCAATTCTTTGCCACCGTCTCCACGTACATTCATGGATTCTTCGAGCTCGAGGATGGCCCGAACGACCGATCCGAAACCGCGAGACATCGCCTTATCCAGCGCATACTTCGCGTCATGATACCCAAACGCGTATTCAGAAGGAGCTGGGTAAAGTCGGCGGTTAATCCAGTACAGGAGCCGGATGGAGTCTGCCTGATCGTACGTGGTGAACCTTAAAATGCACCCCTCCATGAATGATCCACATTCGGCTGTTTGGACCAGTACGTTAGCCAGTGAATTGGAAATACGAGCGTACCCTCGCACTCCCGCCACCAAGAATGCCTGCCAGAGCATTTTCGAATAGAAATCGCGCCCCATAAGACTACAGGCTCTCAGGAGAAGCGTGCATGTTGCAGCGTGGCCGTGGGAAGCTGCTACTTCAACGTGGTTTGCGATGACGTTCGCCCCAAGGGAGAGCATCAATTGTACAGCATCTATTGCACCATGTGCGCACGCTTGATGCATCGGCTGCTTGTATCCGTCGTAATTTGCGAGGCCAGTACCAGGAGGAAGTTTCTCGAGTATGAGGTGCATTATCTTGACCCGGTTTCCCGCAGAGGCTTCCACGAAGCTGGAATTGTAAACCCGCCTCATTTCCTTAACGTCTATCTGGTTTCTGGCGAGCAGTTCGTGGCACAGGTGCTCGTGACCACCGTGACAAGCTGCACAAAATGCGCCTTGCCATACGTCATCCATGTACTGCGGGTAGTACTGAAGAGGTGTCCACAGCTGTTGTAAAGTTTCGATGTAGCCTCCACGCGCGGCAGCTTTAATCGCCAATTTCAGAGCCGTCAAGGCAGGAGCTGGACCAGGAATCATTCGAAGACAGACCCCCACGATGTAGGTATCCCCCATGCTTGCTGCAGGTCCCAGACAAGAATGAAGCGCCTCCGCAGTAGTCAATGGAATGGACCTTTGGGGCACTTGGGCAGGGTCGATTACGTCTGCCGCAAGGTTGCCGAGCTCCTCGGCGTAAAACATGCACACGGCCTCCAAGCACTCCTCTCGGCCAAGGCCATGTTCGTCTCCGCGAAAGTCCAGGATCAGCTCCACGGCGACGCGGATGAAGATGAGTAACTCGCAGTGATCCCTGTTGTCCGCGGTGGCTCTTTCCCTGAGCATTCGAGCAATCCATTTGGTATCAGGCCTGGAAAGTCGTTTGGGCTTGAGCCTCTCAGTCGTGCGCATCTCCACTTCGAAAGCCCTTGTGGTAAATGCCGCATCGGTGAGCCACGTGTTGAAGGCCTCTTTTATAATCTTTTAGCACTGAACCAATTCCGGAACCAATGGATACAGATAGGACGTACTGCATACTAGTCGTGCTCTCATGGCATGCCGTATGCCAAGTGTGAAGATGCATTGCTCCATGATCAGCCGGAAAATATCCCCCGGGAAATCCAGAATCCTCAAATGCATGATCATGACAGATGCTGATGTACGAGCTGATATGATTTAGAGACAGAATGGTGAGGAAGAAGGTTAGGAGCAGAAGTAAACCGGCAGATCAGGGTCGTTATGACTTGCAGAGGAACATGTACGCGCAAGGAGCAGAGAAGCCAAGAGTCGTGGCATAGATGCCTGGCCTTGGGATCGATTCCAAGCAAGGACGCTCGATAACGTGGGCCTGCATTGGTCCAGAAAATATATGCCAAGAGTTCCAAGGCCAATCCGTGTAACACCGGCTCATGATTACGGAAAGGAGAGCCAGTCAAATTGATTGTGGCTGGACTACAAAATCAAAGCAAGCCAAACTACACCTCTACCTGTCTTGAAGCACGCCTCGATCCCAATTTCTATGCTGTTGAAGTGAGTCTGGAGCTCTCATGAGGAAGTGGGACTAACCCTACGCACTATTCCAAGGTCGTCTAAGTAAGCCTACGCTACAGATAGCTATGAGTGAGGTCAGAGTGTGCCCTGGACTTCGTAGTCGAACCAAGCCAGAATTCCGCCTCTGCCTACTTTGGAGCAAGCCTTGAATCTAACTCCTACATTTCCTACGCTGATGAAGTAAGTCTAGGTAGCATCTGCCAAAAACAGAACTAACCCTCGCTCCTCCTTTCGGGAAGTCGAAGTAAGTCCTGATGGCAGATAGCTAAGAGGTCGAAATACGCCTGCCTCTTGATCACCTGCAGTCCAGAGTCACTTCGACCTCTCTGGAATTCCGCCAGAGGTTCTACTTCTAGTTCCTAACATGTTACCTAAACCAACTTTGATAACTTAGTAAGTCGGTTCAGGGCTTCATTTGAGATAGGTAAAGCTTGGTCATGGCTTGCTTCGATTGTGCAGACTAGTCACAATTAAATTGACCAGGCCTTAGAACGCGATCCATCGATACTCACGAGAGTTCGCTCTATTTCTTCTTACAATCATATGACTGTGAAATGAAATGGGACCGAAAGAAAGAAGAGCCGCTCGAGAACGAAACCTGACTTTGCAGAAACTATCGTCTACATGCTTTCCCAAAGCACATACATTAGACATCCAAATCGTCTTCGACGACATCTTCATCCGCCGCATAGGTCGACCACGCTTCACAGTTGCTATTCATGACATCGTAATCAAGCAGCGGTCTAATATCACTGTGGCGCTCGAGAATCTGGATGTCGAAGCCGTCCGAAGTGTGCCAGCCAATGTGACAGTGCATCGGCCCTGTAGATGCGGAGCAAGAGATTAACCATGTCTCCAAGGCAAGGCAAAGAACCGGAACCGAGCTGAGGAACACTTACAAGCGGCCGGATTGTCCGTCTCAAATGCTATGGCAAGGTAACCGGATTCTGGCAGCATGGCCACATCACGCCGAGGTGGATTCTCTAGGTTCAACGAGGTCGAAGAAGATGTCGTTTTCGTAGACTTGCAATAAGGTTGGGTTGTCCTATTCCACTACTATAGAGGTGGAGTTCATGTACTGTTTGAAGAGGTTAACGCTGTTGATGCCTACAGTCATAGCTTCTTGCAAAGAAGTTCCAGTGGACGCGTCTTTATCGACGCAAGGAACTAGATTGCTTATGTCTTCGTCAACAAAGAGCATCGGTGTACGAGTAGCTAGTTATTGTAGGAGTTGAAGAGGAGGATCTGTAATGTACGATGTCTTTGATATTGTCTGTGTTGTCTTTATCCGAGTATGTAGACTGCGTGATCGCACGCATCCAAAGTCAGAAGCAACTAATGCCTAATCCGCAGTGACGATCACATCTTACCGTTAATCCATAGCTATGTCAAGGACAGTAGTCTCGTAAGCGACGATTAGGATGAGATCGTTGGCAATTACTGTGAGGGTATGATTAGCCACCGAGAATATGAAGTAAGTATTAACAGCCGCGTTAACTAATCGCAGATTGTACGAGGTTCCCGAAGTAAGACTATTTTCGGATTTCGAACCGGTCACGGTCCCGGAGTCGTTGTAAACGTTAGTACCGTTGATAAGGCCGCTAGTTTCGGCGGTGATGTAAAGTTCGTCTATAGTTTAATAGCTCCAATCGTTCAAAAAGATTAGGTCAAGGTCTTCATCGTAGTTCTCTAACGCTAGTCCGTTAATCACGATTCCTATTCCGTAGTTTAACGTTATAATAGTGTGCGAGGCTAGTTCCTAATTGGAACGGCTCACCTCTAAACACTTCTTCCCAAGCCTGGAGAACATAATGCGAGTAATACAAAGTAGTACTATACTAAGTTACTCGCTATATGTACGTGCAACTCTCGCTAGGGTCTTTATTAGAATTCAGTAAGACGACAATTAAACCAGGGGGACTAGAACTTACCTGTCGGGCATTAAGTTATACTAAAGACACCATCCATCTGATTGGTAAAATTCTGTCTAACGCCATGAAAGTGCAGACTAGTACTATTATAACTCTCCGTCAAACTATTAGTGGCATGCACAACAACGGTGTCACCCTAGTCAGCCTCAATGGTAGGTCCCGGAATGCTTCCATTGACGGTGAGACCGATCCGTTCGATGCCATCTGGAGAAATAGTGGCTTGTATGAGTTCGTGCCACTACTTGCGAGTGAGTCCAGTATCAGGAATAGTGTTGTAATGATCGGTACTGATGTCGTAATCACACCATAAAGTCCTCGAAGATGCGCTGTTCCCTGAACAAGTTGATGCAGACGAGAAATCTGTGGTAGTTGCTGAGGGCGAGCTTGATATAGGCGCTGCAAAAGTCAGGGCTGAATGGAGGAACGCCGATGCTGCTATTGAATGTGTGAATTTCATCCTTGGAGGACTGGCCCGAGATAGCGGTCAAAGACAAGATGATAAGGAAGTTAAGCAGAACTCCACTCGAAGAGTTGTATGGCGGGACTGATATCGGTGGACAGCCCCTGATTTATGCCGATGGTACGGATCACTTCTCGAATGATGACTCAATCCGGCGAAAGTCGTGGAGGATTTGATGGAGGTCACCATGACCTTTCACGGCCGTTCAGAAGGAATTTAACACATGGATATGTGCAGCAGTCGTTTGCTACAGTTATGTCTCTATATGCACACCCATTCCCCAGGCTATGCTTACATCGGCAACACTCCGCCGTCGAACGCATCCGTATCTACAAACGTGACAAGTAAGCGCTCTCAACAAGAAAAAACAGAAACCCAAACTCACCACAGCCTCAATTTACGTAGTAACCCTCTCAACCTCCTCCCCCGTCGGCGTCCCCCCCCTTAACTCCACCCTTACCTGGCCAACCATCAACTACCTCTTCATCCACCCCTACAGCTCCGCCGACCTCCCCGAACCCATCGCGATCAGCAGCCCCGTCGACAACCACGCCGACTCTGGCTACCTCTACTACGGCAAATTTATTTTCCGGCGCGATGCAGAGTGTGCATTGAGCTCAAACTTCGTTGCCGAGCCCGTGGCGGGACAGGAGGGGACGTATCAGCTCAGACGGAATGATGGGGAGCCGGAGACGGATAGCGTGCCGGTGGCTTTGAAGACCATGCCGCCGGGGTCTGGGGCGACGGTTCCGGAGATGTGAAGGAGGGCTCTTCGTTGCTTGATGGCCGACTTGGTCGAGATGGAGAAGGTGGACAAATGTTTTACTCTACATAGCTGCGAGATTAGAGGGGGACATGTAAATGAATATCAGCGGGCTCTCGCAACCGAAAACTCGACAAGCAATACAAGATTTCACCTTTCCGCGAATATGGAGTGGCTTTTTACAGAAATTTCCTCTTCGAACAGATGGACATGAAATCAGATCAAAAACGATAACGCTCATACCTTCAACGCCCACAGCCTCTCTCATATCAAAGCCAATTGCACTTCCTGGCTCAAGATCACAGATACCCATTGCCCATACCCGCGTATGTCGGCGCCGGCGGATGCTGCCGCTGCTGTGACAGGCTCGCCAGCCTCACCCTTGTTCCCAAATCTACCTCTTCAGCAACCGGTGCCTGTCCATGGTAACCCGTATCCACACCCGTATCCACACCAAAACCCGCTCCGACCGTGTTGTACAAGGCACCAACCTGCGGAGCGCGTATCGTGGAATTGCTCTGGAGCTCGATGTCATCGCCGTCACCTTCATGTTCGTCTTCCGACGAGGAAGATGTGTAGCCGTCGCCGCGAACACGGCGGCGTGGGATAGTGAAGGGGTTACTGGCGGGGAGATTCGAGGTGTAGGTGGATGACGGGGCGCGGTTGAGGTCGGAGGTATAGACGGAGGAGGGTGTGCCGGCAGCGTTCGAGTAGGCGTGCTCAGCGAGCTGGCGGTGGCGTTGAGTGTTTGATATCTGTTGACGGAAGACGTTGCCTCCTGATGGAGCTCTGCTATCCGACGAGCCGGGGGGAACGACTACTTCGCTGAGGGGCCGGTCTTCGTTTATTGTCTTTAGTGGGCCGCGCAAGGGCTCGACGCCTTCGTCGGTGCGGCCGAGGGGCTCGGGTGGTACAGGCTCTTTGCCCCAAGAGCGGATTGGGTAGGCTCGGCCCTTGCGCCATGTTTCGCTAACGGGAGGGAAGTATTGCCTGTAGGAGCCCCATGCCGTGAGAATGCCGATGAGACTTCCTGAGATGACGTCGAAGGGGTGGTGTCGCGCGTCCATGATGCGGGAGGCTGCTACGAGAGCAGCGGCAAGGGTAGGCACGAGAATAATGAAGCTCTTCCAAACCTCGCCTCTGGAATCTAGCAGGTGCATCTTGGCGGCGAGGTATATGCTGAGGTAGTAAAGACCGCCAAAGGCCGCTGTGAAGCGGTGTCAGTTTACGTCAAGAGTACCCAGTGTTCTCTGCTTCTTACTGCTGCTGTGACCCGATGGAAAGCTCCTAAATCCATCTTTCAAGATGGCGTTATCCGTCTGAGTGCAGATGCTGTGATTAGACAAGCCATAAGGCACCGGGTCCATTGCTCCAGCCACTGGCTGACATCGGTCGATTAGGTCCGGCCTAGGTTTTCCGACCGCATTCTTCAATGTACCTGGGATCGTCAGCGCGGATAATCGTCATCCAATCCATGCCATCCCGTACCGGTGATCGTGAACGCAGCTCCTACTGATAGCAATAAGCCGAGAATCCCGCAGTTCAGCTCCCAGAGCCTGTCTTTCATCCTGTAGCGGCCTGCCAGTTTCCTTCTGCTGCCACCCGGCACTCCGACAGGCGGCTGGTGCGAGAACAAGCCATCGATGAGGAGGGTGTATATGGCGATGACGATTGCTGGGGCTAGCACGGCGATGATGCAGAGGTCGAGGACGGGAACGCGCTCCTTGACTGCGTACGGATACTGCAGGGTGTAGTTCTGGAGGGCAAAATGCTGGTGGTATGGCTCGACAGCGTCCAGGGCGTAGAAGGCTGCGATGAAGACGCTGGCAGGGTTCTGGTCAGCGGACGGTTCGGGAAGGAGGTCGCGTGTTGGTGGCGCTCATGGCCCAGGATGACAAGGCAGGAGGAGAGGGGAAACTCACACAATGATCACGTAGTCAAGGACGTAGCTACAAAAGGGAGGTCAGCTTTCGGGCTTTGGGGACGAGGACGCAGAGATGCTTCGAGCGCGTACGAAAGGACGACCTTCTTTGGCAGCTTCTTCTTGGAGAAGGGCAGCTTCTGGGCGTTCCACGATTCCATCTCGTCTGGTCGTACCGAATGGTCGCGGCTCCTTACACCACTTCCGCAGAGTTGTTCCCTGGCGATGGCATGGAAAATCGGGGGTTTTGTCGTTCAAGCAGACGCTCCGTACTTGTCTGCTCTCCCCGTCAAGAGATGTCGCGGCGCGTGGGTGATTGGGCAAGGCCGCAGCGTAGGTTTGGTCAGGGTGCTTGCGTCGTGAGAGTGGCTGAGGCAGGCCGCCTTGAGTTCCATATGGATCCGCCTTTGCAGCCACTGGCATGGCACTTCTCCTTAGCCCAGACTGGCCCGGGGCGTAAGAGGGTCAATGGTGAGGATTAGACCGGACGGCGATGAGGATCTGGCTTGGAGAAACGGGTGACAGGTGAGATTGAGAGTGTTGAGAGTGTCTCTGGTCCACTGATCCTCACCCCTCAGGGGTCTTGTGGCTGTGGCCGCGGGGTTCCAGCACCGTCCGAGGGGTCTCAGCTTTCCGTCCCCAGGACAGGAGATTGCCATACCACGAGCGAGCATAGAGACACAGAGACATAGAGTCTGGATCTCACACACAAGGACCAGCCCTAGAGAAAAGAATGGACACCCGTTGTCCGTTCTCTCTTCACGCATTGGCCATCCGGCATGCGCGCGGCTCTCGACGGCATAACCTGCGGCCACTTTGTAAACCACCATAGTCATCGAATCCATCTCTCACATCTCCAACCTCTCCGCACCCGACATCGGGTCGGCTCGATGAAGACGAAGCCGAAAGACATTCCTTCAACCTTCCAGCGCCGAGCATGGCTGACTCGACATGTCCTCCGGGCAGCCCGACGCCCTGCCAGTCATCCTCTAAGCTCCAGCCTTTTCTGTTGACCCAGCACTCACCCGCAGTCCGTTGCTCAACACCTCACGCAGAGCCGCCTCCAAAGCCCACACCATGAAGCTCTCCCAATTCCCCAGGCACGACCTCACCTTCCCCGGCCCGACGCCCATCCAGCCCTTGAACCGGCTCTCCGCCGCGCTGGGCGGCAAAGTGCACCTATACGCCAAGCGCGAAGACTGCAACTCCGGGCTCGCCTTTGGCGGCAACAAGACGCGCAAGCTCGAGTACCTGCTCCCCGAAGCCCTTGCCGGGGGTTACACGCATCTGGTATCCATTGGGGGGATCCAGTCGAACCAGACGCGGCAGGTGGCGGCCGCGGCCGCGCACTGCGGGCTCAAGTGCGTGCTGGTGCAGGAGAACTGGGTCAACATACCCGCGGCGGAGAAGGCGGCTGCGGATGTGTACGACAAGGTTGGGAATGTGGAGCTGAGTCGCATCATGGGCGCCGACGTGCGCATGGATAGTGCTGGGTTCGACATTGGCATCAGGCCTAGCTGGGAGCAGGCAATGGAGGATGTGCGGAAGGCGGGTGGGAAACCGTTTCCGATTCCTGCGGGCTGCTCCGAGCATCCATATGGTGGGCTGGGCTTTGTCGGGTTTGCGGAGGAGGTCAGGAAGCAGGAGGAGGAGCTGGGCTTCAAGTTTGACTACATCGTCGTTTGCGCTGTTACGGGAAGCACCATGGCTGGCATGGTTGTTGGCTTCGCCGAGGATGGCCGCGCAAGCAGAGTCATTGGCATTGATGGCAGCGCCAAACCCGAGAAGACGAGGGCGCAGGTGCTTCGAATTGCGCAGAACACGGCGAAGCTGGTGGAGCTCGGCAGGGAGATTACCGACGAGGACATTGTGCTTGACGAGAGGTTTGGCGGCCCGGAGTATGGGTTGCCCAATGATGGTACCATGGAAGCCATCAGGTTGTGTGCCAGGACAGAGGGCATGTTGACTGATCCCGTGTATGAGGGCAAGAGTATGGATGGCATGATCCAGATGGTGAAGAACGGAGAGTTTCCGGAGGGCAGCAGGGTGTTGTACGCCCATCTAGGAGGAGCGCCTGCGCTGAGCGCTTACAGCTACCTTTTTCAGGAAGGCTGAGGATCGACTTATATAAAAGTGAGAATTGTTTCAAGTTGTGCCTCATATTGAGAGTCATATGGAATTTTGATCAGTCCGTCATTTTGTCGTATTGTTATGCATACAGACCCCTCAAGTGCCCTTCGCCTTCGTCTTCGTCGGGTATTCGGTGGTCTCAATCTCCTCGGGGAACTGAAGCCCGGCCTGCTTCCTCACCTCGTCCATGACCTCCATGATGACAATGCTCTCCGCAAGGTCCTCAAACTTGCCCTCTTTGCGACCTTCAATGAGCGCGGTGGCAGCCTCATCGGCTTCCCAGAACATGCCGTGACCTTCACCTTCGTCATTCATCATGCCGCCAAAACCGTTGACGAAGCCGCTACCTTTTCCGGGACCGGGCTGGGGCCAGTTCTTTTCGTCGATTGTGCCATCTCGGAGAACGACACGAGTCTTGGTGGGCCTGAAGAGAGGAGCGTATACGACGACCTCGCCCTTGTCGCCTTGGACGCGGCAAGCGGGGCCTGCTGAACCCTTGCCATCCGGATCCACGGCGGTTCTCATACCGGTGATGGCGACAGCATGAGCTGAACCTCCTTTGCTTCTCGGGAAGGTCAGAAGCATTGTAGTCTGTTCGTCAGCCTCGCCGGTAGGCGCGTACTTGTTCAGACTCGACTGAACGGTAGGCGGCTTGCGCTCGTCAGCCGGCTGGGTGGTGTAGAGAGTCTGGAAGACCCAGGTGAGGGCGTAGATGCCCAAGTCAAGCAGAGCACCGCCCGCAAGATCGGGGTTGACCATGCGGCTCTTGCCGTCCGGGAAGGAGTTCTCGGGGTCCAAGGCGACGGAGTTATCGGCGGTAACGCGGTAGACGGTGCCGAGCTTGCCGGAGGTGATCAAATCGCGGACGTAGATGGAGATGGGGAAGTAGCGCGTCCAGACGGCTTCCATCAGGAACAGGTTCTGCATTCATTCAGTCAGTCAGTACGTCTCCTGTCAATGCCATCTGGAGCTCGTCCCGACCTTGTCCTTCGCCTTCTTGGCCAGAGCCTTGGCCTGCGCCGCGTTGACGGTGAACGCCTTCTCGCAGAGCACGTTCTTGCCAGCTTCCAGGCAGAGCATTGCATTCTGGTAGTGGTGCGAGTGAGGAGTAGCAATGTAGACGATGTCGATGTTGCCGTCTTTCACTAACTCCTCATACGAGCCGTAGCCTTTGGCGGATGAGGGGGCGCCGACTTCTTTCAAAAACTCGTTGGCCCTCGACACGCTGGAGGAGCTGGCAGCTGCAACTACAGTATGCTTGATGTGGTTGACACCACGTGTCTTTGGGTCAACGAGAAGATCCTTGGTGAAGGTCTCGGCGATGCCACCGGTGGCAAGGATGCCCCAGCGGATTTCCTTTGGCGAAGACATGGCGTTTCAAGAGTCGGGGTATGCAAAAGTGTTCAGTTGTAAGGTGGAAGTTGATGTCTGAAGATGCGGTTTGCAAATGTACGGGTGAGCGTCGCCTAAAAAGGCGGCCGAGTGTCCCGCTCTCTGGTGATGTAATAAGCCGTATGTGGGGCAACAACTCCAGCTGCATTACGAAGCAGCGCAAAGCTCACAGCCATTCGTGCAGACGGCTAAAAGATGAAGCCCTCAACACTACTGGGTAGCTTCTCGTATGTCATACAGATAGGCAAAGACGCAGTCCTCGGGCACTTGATGCCTGGTCTGAATGGCGTGTATACTTTAGCCTACTCTTACTATATCTGGCGCAGTAGTGCATCATGAGGAAGATGATTTCCATCCGCTTGGTATGTGAGCTAGACGGTTGTGGAACAGGGTTGCGAGAAGAGCAGCCTGTGCAACATGGGGTACGTCTGCCGAATGTTTTTGAGATGGATGCATCAACACCCCGAACTGACGAGCAGAAAAACGGCGCGTCCATACAAGCGAAGCAGTTGAGAGGTATCTCCAGCCCAAACGCCGTCCCGTAATCCATACATGACACCCGGTTTACCAAAGAGCACAGTCGACCTGCTCCCGGCATCACGACCGAGTCTCGTGACTCGACGCCTCGGCTTGCTCTATCTCTTCCATTTCGGCATTCATCGTACGAATGTTCCTGGCTCATCCTAGCGCTTGCGCTCAAAGTAACCGCTTGAGCTCATCAAGGCCACGCCCTGGTCCATAACGACCTCGCCGACGAGGAGGTAGTTGTTGACCCATTTCTGGACGCTATCAGACTCGGAGAGGCTCTCGGTTTTGAGACTGGGTCTGGCGCCCCGTAGAGCGGGAGGTGTTAGCCGGCGCGACGGTGGAAGCTGGGCGAAGAGACGAGTGGAGCGGACGAAGGTGCGAGAGGGGAGGATGGCTTACGTTAGCCCGGTCGAGCGCTTGACGCCGGCGAGGAAGGCAGAGACTGGGCGACATTAGCGGTGCGGGTGGACGCGAACGAGTACATACACAGCACGGCGTCGAAGGCATAGTGGGTCAGTCTTCCGAGCTGGACAGCGTGAGCAGACGGCATGATGGCGAGGTTACGGTGGAGCTCTTACGACCATGACGGCTGGAGTGCGGTGAAGTGAGGAGAGTGTTGGAACTGGGTGTGAGGGCGGCGGAAAAGGGCGAGTTGTATGTACTAGGGACCTTGTGGGCGTGTGGGCGTGTGGGCGTGTGGGCGTGTGGGCGTGTGGGCGTGTGGGCGTGCAGGTGTTGGCAGCCTGTCCCGTCTCGTGTGCTTGCTCTGTGAAGCTTGGACTTGGACCTGGACCGGTGGACAGACAACGGCGCACGTGCCCGAAGCGCCTTGGCCCTCCCGCTCCGCATGGCTTGGCGTCCCGTCCAGTCCGCGGAAACGTCGGCGGGCGGGGCGGGGGGCGGGACAATTCCATCCTGTCGGCTACGCTACCTAATCGGACTGGCCGACTGGGCGGCTGCGGCGTCTGACGGGCGGAGGATGGATGATCCGGCTTATCAGCAGTCGGCTTTCTGTCGCCTCGCGTTGGTTGGTCACTAGTCTCGTCGGCCGGCGCGAAATATGGTGGGGGGGAGAGAGAGAGTCCGCCAGTCCGCCGACCAACGTCGCAGCCCGCCAGGTCAACAAAACGAAAAAATTGGCCACCAGCACACGATGTTGTGCCCATTAGTACTGAGATGTGCGCCCCACTGAGCAGCCGGATTGGCTACTGTAGGCCCTTCAATCTTCAATCTACAGCACAACTCGTGCCCAGTGTCTGCCAACCCCAGTGCAACGTGCCCCGTCCTGCCCTTTCGGAGTCTCTCAGCCCCAGCCTAAGCAGATTTGCAACAGCAGCCCACCTCCGGAGCTTTGATCCTAGCCCAGCAGTATTTCTTCGCCCACCAGCCCACCCTCTCCCTCCCGCCCACCACTCCTCCACCCTCATTCCTCAATCCTCACACAAATCGCAACAATGGCCAACGCCCTCGACCACCTCAGCTCCGGCCGCACCCGCATCGAGTGGCTCTCTCAGCTCAACACCGAGTACAAGCCGGCCAAGAACTACCGCCGCACCTCCATCATCTGCACCATTGGTAAGGGTCCTCGCGCTGCTGGCGTAGATCCTCCTGTTTTTCCCGACACAAGGCGACTAACCTTTGCTTCCGACAGGCCCAAAGACCAACTCCGCCGAGAAGATCAACCTCCTCCGCAAAGGTGCGCCCGCTTTCTCCGCAAAACCCCGGTTTCGCTGCTGATAACCTGCCCCAGCTGGCCTCAATGTCGTTCGCATGAACTTCTCCCACGGCTCGTACGAGGTACTTGCGCTGTCCGCCGTTTGGGACACGAGCATCACGGAACTGACCTGTACTCCAGTACCACCAGTCTGTCATTGACAACGCGAGGCAAGCCGAGAAGACCCAGGCTGGCAGGCCCTTGGCCATTGCCCTTGACACCGTATGTCACCCAAACCACCATCTTCGAGAGACAGAATACTCATACAATTGCCCTTACAGAAAGGCCCGGAAATCCGCACCGGTAACACGGTCAACGATGAGGACATTCCCATTGCCGCCGGCGATGAGATCAACGTCACCACCGACGAGGCTTACAAGACGGCCAGCGACAACCACAACATGTAAGGCATCTGGTAATATCATGAATGACAATTCTGACCGGCCCAGGTACGTCGACTACGTCAACATCACCAAGGTGATCCAGCCCGGCCGCACCATCTACGTTGACGACGGCATCCTCTCCTTTGAGGTTCTCGAGGTTGTCGACGACAAGACCGTCCGCTGCAAGTGCATGAACAACGGAAAGATCTCCTCCCGCAAGGGTGTCAACTTGCCCAAGACGGACATTGACCTCCCTCCTCTCTCTGAGAAGGACAAGGCCGATCTCCGCTTTGGTGTCAAGAACAACGTCGACATGGTCTTCGCTTCCTTCATTCGCCGCGGCAGCGACATCACGGCCATCCGTGAGGTCCTCGGCGAGGAGGGCAAGCACATCCAGATCATCGCCAAGGTCGAGAACCAGCAGGGTGTCAACAACTTCGACGAGATCCTGAGGGAGACCGACGGTGTCATGGTCGCCCGTGGTGACCTTGGTATCGAGATCCCTCCCGCCCAGGTTTTCGTCGCCCAGAAGATGATGATCACCAAGTGCAACATTGCCGGCAAGCCCGTCATCTGCGCCACCCAGATGTTGGAGTCCATGACCTACAACCCCCGTCCCACTCGCGCCGAAGTCAGCGACGTCGGTAACGCTGTCCTGGACGGTGCCGACTGCGTCATGTTGTCTGGTGAGACCGCCAAGGGTAACTACCCTGAGGAGTCCGTCAAGATGATGCACGAGACTTGCTTGCTCGCCGAGGTCGCCATCCCGTACGTCACGGCCTTCGATGAGCTGAGGAAGCTTGCTCCTATCCCCGTCCCCACCACCGAGTCCTGCGCCATGGCTGCCGTCAGCGCCAGTCTCGAGCAGAACGCCGGTGCCATCCTGGTCCTGTCCACCAGGTAAGTACTTGCGACTTCAGTCTCGTTAGGACGAGCGACTAACGGAGTGATAGTGGTCACACTGCTCGCCTTGTCTCCAAGTACCGTCCCGTCTGCCCCATCATCATGGTCACCCGCAGCGCTACCGCCTCCCGGGTAAGTATTGCCAGCTCACATGCAACGAAAATCCCCTGCTAATGGATGTGCTCCTGCAGTACGCCCACCTGTACCGTGGCGTGTACCCCTTCCACTTCCCCGAGGAGAAGCCCGACTTCAAGACCAAGCCGTGGCAGGAGGACGTCGACCGCCGCCTGAAGTGGGGTATCATGAACGCCATCAAGCTCGGTGTTCTCAACCGTGGCGACGCCGTCGTCTGCGTGCAGGGCTGGCGTGGCGGCATGGGCCACACCAACACGCTGCGCATTGTTCCGGCTGAGGAGGACCTTGGTCTGGATCAAGATGCTTAGATGTGGCGTTGAAGTTACTGACTGCTGATAGAATCCTACTGACGATGGCGATTTGCGAGGCATAGACGGCGCTGCTGCGGGCGGCGTGGTTTATTCTGTCATGTCTTTTTCCTTTCTCCTTTTCTTTTAATCGAATAACGACGAGGGCACGAAAAGTAGAAATATCCGCCTTGGTAACACTTCCTTGCGCTTCGGCATGTATGACAGATATTTTGCCGTCTTTTGTGATTGAGTCCGGAAGCACCATTGCTGTCGCCCTGCTTGTGCCCGAAAGAAAGAGAGCTCATAACGTTAGAAGGGGCATGCTGACCACGATGCAATGTATATGTATTGTGTTCGGGACGGGCAGGCGGTTGTGCGGCGCAAGTAGCCCTCGCGTACGGCAACGTTACGGCAACGTTATGGGCGCAGGCGGTCTCCGAACGTGTTGCTAACCCCAGACGGGAAGGCGACGGATTGGGTGTGGGGAGAGTGTCAGCCACATTGCGGCCCTCTCCGCCTCACGAACCAATTGCAGCGCACGGATTGCAGCACCGGCTCTCGTCCCAGCTCGACGCCACGGACGCCACGGCTGCCACGGCTGCCACCACAGGAAGCGAACGCTACAGACCGGGACAGCCGACGCAGAGACCGGCGAGACTGATGATTGTGAAGGTGAAGCTGCCGGCCGCCTGCTGCCAATCATCCCGCCACGCTTGCTGCAGGTACAAGAGCTGATGATGACATTTTCCAGCGAGGTCGGCAGCGAGGTGGAAGCTATAACTTAGATGCCGCCTTCTCCTCCAATTCCTTTGCATCTTTGGGTAACGTTAGATTCAATTGACACCTCTTGCTCATGTTCCTCAAGATGACGCCCAATGCTCTGTCGCTCGGCGCGCTGCTCATCGGGGCTGTCTCCGCATCACTGTATGGCGAGAGTGACTTGAACCACACCTGTGCTTTGAGTAAGTTTACGAGTCTTGACGCGTCGATGCCTACAGCCACTTAACAAGGCTATACTCTAGGTCCCAACCTACTTTCGTGTTCATCTGGCGCAACAGCTTCCAAGGTCGACAGCTGCTGCGTGGAAACCTTTGGTGGTCTGGTGCTGAGCACGCAGTTCTGGGATACTTACACCGGCCTCGAGTCCGAAGGGCAATTGCTACCGCAAAACAGCTGGGGGCTTCACGGTCTCTGGCCAGACTTTTGCAATGGCTCGTACACGCAGTATTGCGACTTGAGTCGCCAGTACGAC
Source organism: Saccharata proteae CBS 121410 (assembly GCA_010015785.1). Classification (NCBI taxonomy): domain Eukaryota; kingdom Fungi; phylum Ascomycota; class Dothideomycetes; order Botryosphaeriales; family Saccharataceae; genus Saccharata; species Saccharata proteae. The sequence goes on from ML978715.1 coordinate 198,108, forward strand.
CCTTCGCCGTCGCCTAACACGACCACCGGCACTTCAAGTGGTGCGTCGTGATGCTCCAAATTACCAATATATCAGACGAGCAGCCCGAATCTAATCTGCGCGCGACACAGGAACACCCGTGCCCCCGTACACGGGGCCCACCATCGACACCTTCGTCGAGGCGCTCGGCAAGTACGACCTCCTCGCCTACATGAACAAGTACTGGGTGAACCAAGGCGCGCCGAACCACAACTTCTGGGCGCACGAGTTCTCGAAACACGGGACCTGCTACTCGACCTTCGACGCGCCCTGCTACGGCCCCGAATACGTCGAGCACGAGGACGTCATCGACTTCTTCCAGACCGCCATCCTCTTCTTCCAGCGCCTGCCCACCTGGTCCTGGCTCCAGGCCGCCGGCATCACGCCCTCCAACAGCACCACCTACTCCATCGCCGACATTCAGTCTGCGCTCTCGGTCCAGCATGGCGCGGTTCCGTATCTGGGTTGCTCGGGCCCCAGGTTCAATGCTACGGCTGCGGGGAACGGGACGTTGGACTCGGGGTACACGGTTCTGGATGAGGTGTGGTACTATAACCACGTGTATGGGAAGCCGCAGTATGGCCAGGCGGTGCCGGTGAATGCGTCGATTGCGGGGAGCGTCACGAATTGCGCGAAGTCGGTTGGCGCGATCCATTACTACGAGAGGTCGAATGGTTCTGTTGCTGGTTGATGGGGTTGGTGGTTGTTAATTAGAGGAAAAGAAACCGGAAACGAGGTACGCATCTGGTGAAATGCTAATCTATAGCAGTGCGGGAGACACTATACACACGCTTCTTGCTGAAGGTTGTTCGGGACATTCAATCATGTGTTTGCTTTAGGCCCCGAAGTCCGGACGTTTCTAGCATCTGACAGCAAGCCCTGAATCATCTTAGCGATTTGAAGTAGGCCCATTCAGCCTTTGCGAGACAACGGAGGCAAATATTGGATCTATCTCCCAGGCTGTTGAAGCAGGTCCACTCCACTTTTGCGCGGCGGTCGAAGCAAGCTTTGGGTTCTTTTGAGGTGCTCGAAGCACATCTTATCGGCCTTTGCCAGACACTTGACTTGATGCGAATCTTGGATCTATCCCTGACGCTGTTGAAGCAAGCGTTGGAACTATAAGTTATCAGAGGCACTTGAAGCAAGCCCAGGCTGTCCTTTGTCAGGCGGTCGAATTGAGCCTCGCCTGAATCCTTCCCCAAGGTAGTAGTCAGCCAGCATAGCAGTTGGCTACTGTAATCTACATACTGTACAGCAGGAGCACCTTAAGATGGCAACGCAAAGCGCAAGAAAGCGCAGTCAAGGGGAGCACACCTGACTCGGGCGCAGATTCACGGCCCAGCTTTTCCGCATCTGCCCCTGACTCGCCAAGGTCCGTCCGTTCAGCTTGTCCGACGCCGACACCACCAACAGAACACTCCCTCACCGGTCGATGAGAGGAGGTCCTGCAGATGCGATCAATGGGCCCTGGATCATCATGACCGCCACCCGAGTTCCACTTCCTCACGCCCATCGGTCTCAACTATTCTCACGCTCTCTCGTCGCACGTCAGACAGCCTGGAACTCAGTGATCTCCCTTCGTTGAAGGGCTGACGGACGGGATCATCAACAGGTTCCGCCGCATTGTATACCTGATGCCACTGATTCACCTCAATCACGGCTGCTCAGCATCTCATCCCGCTCGATCCGAGGGATTCGGTCTTCGCGCAAAGGCCTATCATGGGTGCTGTAATTGGACGCTGAGGCATCCCGCCGCAGAACCTCTTGGTTCGCCTTGCCCTGGATACACTTCTTCCACGAGATGATTGGGATAGATCTTGGACGCACTGGCAGTGACTCCTGCAGTCTTCTCCGTCGTTCAAAACTGTGGTTCCACGACCGAAGGACCCGTACATTGGCGTCAAGCCGTTCGAAGGGAGCGTGAAGCTGCCTCGTCCTTTCGCATTGCCCAGGCCGAACGGTTGGCATGAGTTGAGATTGAAATCACAAAGACACGAGAACAGAGAAGATACGGCAACACTGTTCTAGAATCTCGGCTGTCTTAACGCTCCTTACCCGTTCTCCTTGTCGCCACCCCGTGGGTAGTCGTGGGGTTCTTGCTCAAAGTATCCAGAATTGACCGCTATATGCGGACTGAAAGAGAATCGCAATTCGCCGAAAGGCTCCTTAGGGTTTAGATCACCGTTGCGGGCCGCGCTGGCAGAGCATCGGCTCGTCGGCCTCATCTCGTATTCCGACGACACCAGTCACCGTCTGAACATGGCGTTGAACATGGCTTCCTTGTCCACTGAACCCAATCCACCAGTGCCCTATGATGATCTTCAGACACGAACAAAACTCCCAATAAACGCTCGTATCCCTCCAGCCTCGCTCGGAATGCCTGCTGGAAGCTCCATTCTCCGCGATGCATATCGCTGTTCCTAAGGTACGTTGGGACACTGCCACCCCCGCGAAATGCCTTTTCAGGTCATACATGGAACGCATGCTGAGCTCACGATAGTCTCCCGCGCCCTCTTCTGGGGCTCCGTCTCCTTCTACGCCTTTCACGCCCTCGACTTCCTACATGGAGCTTGGCGATGTCGGAAAAGGCGGTGACCGGATGGGCGCCAGCACAATCGGCGCAAGTACGAACTCTCTGAACGAGGTCAAGCCCGTGACCCGGAAGACCACGAACCTGGGAGACGTCGAAGACTTGTGGGGAAGTTGGTGGCTATTCGAGCTCTCGTCATGGGTTCTGAGTGCCATCTTTCTTGCCGTCATCATCGCAGTCCTGGCGACTTGCGACAACAAGCCATTGCCGGAATGGCCGTTTTCGATAACACTGAACACGTTCCTTTCCGTCTTTGCATCCTTGATGAAGGCCTGCATGGTGATTCCACTCACCGAGGGCATAAGTCAGCTCAAATGGCTATGGTTCAACAAGGCTGGCAAACTGAAGGATATCCAAACTTTCGATGAGGCTAGCAGGGGAACTTGGGGAAGTGTCAAGCTTCTTGTATCAACTCGAGGAGTGTGAGTGGTACCTGAGAGACGAAATCCATCTAGGAAGACAGCTAATCAGGTCGCTGCGTGGATCAGCCATCTAGCAAAGCTGGGTGCCGTTCTCACTGTTGTAGCGCTTGCAGCAGACCCTTTTGTTCAGCAAATTGTGGCGTACAAGCACCGGCAGGTGCCTGTAAGCGGCGTAAATTCAACCATTCCCATTGGGCAGAACTACACTAGCTTCACATCCGGAAGCATAATGGCATGTAAGTGATCCCGACCGGGCGCGTCCAAGCCCTGTTGTGCCAAAAGATTCTGACGCCTGGATGCAGTAAAAAGCCCTCCCCTCTCGATGAAAGCTGCTATCTACACCGGCATCTATGACGAAGAAGAAGACTCGGTCGACAATTTTGATATCACGCCATCTTGCGCGACGGGCAACTGTACCTGGTCACAACCCTACATGTCTCTCGGAGTCTGCACCAAGTGCGCAAACGTCACATCCAGCTTGAACGAAACCTGTGCGGGTAAAGTCGGGACGACGTCCCACACCTGCAACTACACGCTTCCCAATGGACTCCTACTCAATGGCGTACGCCGCGGCGGCGCCTACTATTCCAGCACGGGCGGAACGGACACGGTGAACTTCAACGGAGACCAGAGCACCATCTCAGCGCTCTCGTCAATCCGAGGCCTGCACGATGCGTCATCTCAGCATCTTTTCGGTGCAGTCGCAAACGAATGCGTCCTGTACTTCTGCGTCAACACTTACAATGCCTCGGTCGACTCGGGAACCCTGAATGAGACAATCCTGGATTCCTGGAGCAACGCAACGAGTATGACGTACGGGTCCGATATCACAATGACCCCTCCTGGAGCAAACGAAACCTACACCGTCGGAGCTTACGCGTGGCAGGCGCTCGCGCAAGAATTCTGGAACATGTTCGCCGGGACTGTCACAGGTGATATTGGCGAAGAAACGTCGGACAACGACATCGTACGTGCCATATACGACCTCGGGACCGGCTCGGCTGCCTCCGGCACACCCAACAACGGCGAGAACAAGACGATGGCAAGTCTGGCAGCTAGCATGACCAAGCTCATCCGCACCAGCGCCTCGTCTTCCAGCGGCAGCTCCGTTTCGAAGCGATCCTCCCTCGGCAGCGGAGGCGGCAACTCGACAGTCAACAACGGCACCCACGCCCTGGGCATCACCTGGCAATCCGAGACGTACGTGCACGTGCGCTGGCCCTGGATCACCCTTCCCGTGGCCCTCGAGATCCTAACGCTCGTCTTCCTGATCGGCACCATCTGGCGCAGCAACGTGGCCGGCGTGGCGGTGTGGAAGAGCTCGACGCTGGCGCTGCTGCAGTGCAGGCTGGTGTCGGACGTGGAGGAGGACAGTGGCGGGAGTCCGAACGGGGGCAGGCGCACGAGGGACGACGTGCTGGCTTGGGGGAGCGGCAAGCTGCACGAGCTGAACAGGTGGGCGACCAAGTCGGAGGTCAGCTTCAGGCGGACGGAGACGGGGCTGAGCGAGTTTATACATCGGAGGAAGATTTGAGGGAAGAGGGGACTTTGATGTAATGAACGACGAACGAAACTAAATCCATCTTACGTTTTTTCGGAGCTTTCAGGAGCTTGAGCAGTGGACGGGCGCATCTATCTGTGTTCCAGATTGCTGCGATGCGGCAACCCTCGTGTCGGACTCGTTGAATGGGTTGGTTTCCATGCCGTGGATTCGCGGGAGGAAATCTGGGGTGATGGGCCACGGCACGCCGATCGTCAAACTCCAACAACTTCAACAACGGCTTCACGATGCAATCCCGGTACCGTCAACTACCGTAGCCCCACTCGGGGCCTCGGCCAGCCTTGGGTCAACCGGGGCGTTGAACGTCTAGCCTCCGCGGCCCGGCTTCTTCCTTCGCCATTCGCCAATCGTCCCAGTCTTTGCGGCGCCGGCTCGTAGCGAAAGCGAGGTGGTGGTGCGTGGGCAAGCCACCCGTCCGCCGGAGAGCGAATTGGAACGGGAAGCGGATGCCCTCCGACAAATGCTGGATGCGAAAGCGGCGGAGGAGGGGAAACTCCCGCTTTCTTGATCGGCAGTTCGGATTGAGTGTGTGTTCGCAAGCCACAGTTTGTTTGAGATGGGAAAGGCCTCGCATCCGCCATCCGAATGCGAGACGAAAGCGGACAGTTTCGAGAGAGGCGTGGGAGACATAACGTTATGTAGGGACCGGGCCGTCATCCCCTTTGAGAGTATGCATCGCTCGCTTTCTTGCTCTCAACCATCTTTCCGAGGTTTTTACTGTCTGTTAAATTGATCATCTTCTGGACAAGATGCCCGGATCCCTCGAAGGAAAAGTCGTCCTCGTCACCGGCGCTGCCAGTGGCCTAGGCAGAGCAACCGCCATTGCTTGCTTCCAAGCCGGCGCCCGGGTCGCAGCGTGCGACGTCGACATCCACTCGCTCAAGAGACTCCAAGACGACAAGATCTGGTCGACCGTCGACACCGAGACCTCGGATAGAGACCATGACATTCGGATTCTTGCGGGAGACGTTTCCGACGAGAGATCCTGCCGCAATCTGGTTGAGCAGTGTTTGACGGTGTTTGGGCGCCTGGATGTGCTGATCAACAATGCGGGCATCATGGACAAGTTTGATGGGGTTGCGGATTGCGAGATGGAGCTTTGGCAGAGGGTTATCGGGGTCAATCTGACGGGGCCGTTTATGCTGTCGAAGCTGGCGGTAAGGCAGTTCTTGGAGCAAGGCGGTGGAGGGAACATTGTGAACGTGGGGTCGGCGTCTTCGACGAGGGGCGCGACTGCAGGTATGTTTTCTTCTTCTCTCCTCTTGTTCCTCTTCATCTTCTATTCACCAAGTCGCTACGAAATCGATGTTGATGTTGACGGTAATATCCAGGCGCCGCCTACACAGCCAGCAAACACGGCCTCCTAGGCCTGACCAGGAACACGGCGGCAAACTACATGAAAAAGGGCGTCAGATGCAACATCGTGCTCCCCGGCGGCATGCACACAAACATCGGCGTCGCGATGCAGCAGGGCGTCAACGAAGGCGGCTACGACATGCTCCAGAAAGCTGCGGCGGTCGACGCGGGCTTGGTCGATGTGAAGTCGATTGCGAAGACCATCGTGCATCTCGCGTCGGACGCTTCGGAAGGGCTGAATGGCGCTGTAATCGCGGCGGACAATGGATGGTCGGCTTTTTGATGGCGGGACGTGGGTGTATGTATCTACGGTGTTGGTGTTGGTGTTGGTGTTGGTGTTGGTGTCGGTGTTGGTGTTGGTGTCGGTGTCGGGGATTTGGGCCAAGGGTGCGTCTACGTTAGTTAAGTTAGATTTGTTGATCAAGTTAACGTTAACTTAACGTTACAGTGCGATGCCTCAGGTTCTGCTCACAAGTTGGCCCCTAACTCATCCAAGCCAACGCTGTACTTGTAAGTAATGTTGACTGCAGAGACGGGTCTGGCTTCACTTGGGGCTGCGAGATAGCGAGATAACGTTAACTTAGCGATGCCGGACAGCCCGGACTCTCCCGTGTTTGGTCTCCGAGGCAATTGGGTCACGTCATAGTTACGACCAAGGTCTCCGCACGAGCCGCGAAGTTGATAAATAGAAGACTTCAACGAGGCCAGATATTGAGTTGAGCAGGACAAAGACTCTTTGTCGAAATCGTCATCTTGAAATTGGAATCCGAACTTCGACCATCATCCTCCACGAGACACAATGACGTGGAACGCGCCCAACACCAAAGGCCGGCCCGTAGCAGTGCTGGGAGGTGGAGTCCTGGGCCGCAGGATAGCCTGCACATGGGCAGCCGCAGGCTTCCCCGTCCATATCCGCGACCCAAGCGCTGACCAGAGAACGGCGGCCATCCACTACATCGACGACGCCATCCACCAATATGCGGAAGAGCTAGGGACTGCGCCTGCGGAGTACAAGGCCTTTGAGGGGCTCGAGGAGGCAGTTGCGAAGGCTTGGTTGGTCATTGAAGCGGTTCCGGAGAAGCTGGAGCTGAAGATCGATGCGATGGGCGAGGTCGACAAAGTGGCGCCGGCAGACTGCATCATCGCGTCGAATTCTTCGTCGTACAAGACGAGCGAGATGTTGGAGAAAGTAGACAACAGGCGCCGGAACCGGATATTGAATACGCACTACATGTACGTGTTATTTCGAGCGCGTGAAGCACACGGGGAACTGAACGGAGCTGATTTTCCGCCAGGATGCCTCCGACGAACCGCATCGTGGAACTAATGACCGACGGCGAAACCGCACCAGAGGTCTTCCCGTTCCTCCAAGAGAAGCTCAGACAGACGGGGATGCATCCGGTCGTCGCCCAGAAGGAATCCACCGGCTTCATCATCAACCGCGTCTGGGCCGCCATCAAGCGCGAATGCCTGAGCGTCTTGGCAGAAGGAGTCAGCGACGCCGAGCAGCTCGATGCCGTCTTCAAGGAGTTTTTCAAGACTCCCAATGGCCCCGTGGAGATGATGGATGCCGTTGGCCTCGACACTGTTTCTTTGATCGAACAGCACTACATCAAGGAGCGGCCCGGACTTGGCGGGGAGAAGACGGTCGATTTCCTGCAGAGAGATTACATCAGTCAGGGAAAGCTGGGGGCCAAGTCGGGAAAGGGCGGGTTGTATCCGCCGGGTCATACGGTGTCGCCAGGCAAGAAGACGGGAGACTTTAACCAGTTGGCCGCTCCAACGCTGTACTTTCTCGACGTTGGCATGGGATCGGAAGATCAGACTCCAGACGATCCACTCCACAACGGAAAAATAGTCTGTGGTTCGGCGGCGGGAGGGCGGCTGCGGACTCTGATTCCCCATCTGAGCATGCCGGATGGGATTGACGTGGTGCTGGAAGATGGAGGCCGCATGTTCTGGACCAACATGGGTGTTCCGAGCGACAATGACGGTTCTGTCATGTCCGCCAAGCTGGACGGATCTGACGTGAAGACGCTTTTCGCACCAGGGGAGATACACACCCCGAAGCAGGTCATCATCGACAAGACGAACAAAAAGTTGTACGTCAGTGATCGCGAAGGGTTTCGTGTCCATCGCTCGAATCTGGACGGGTCTGGCAAGGAAGTACTGATTCAAACGGGCGATTTCAACAATCCGGAACATGTCAAGGACCAATTGCGATGGTGTGTCGGCATTGCCGTCGATGAACAGCACGGGAAGTTTTACTGGACGCAGAAAGGTCAGTGACAGTCTTCGAGCCAAAAGGTAAACAGAAAATCTGCGACTGAACAATCGAAACAGGAACTAGCAAAGGCAACCAAGGCCGCATCTTCCGCGCCAGCATCGAGATGCCCAAAGGCTGTACCGCATCCAACCGGTCCGACATCGAAACGCTCTTCGAAGGTCTCCCCGAGCCCATCGATCTCGAAATCCAGAGCGAGACCGAAACTCTGTACTGGACCGACCGGGGCGAGCTGCCGTACGGCAACACGCTGAACAAAGCACACGTTGGCGGCGCGGTGGAGACGGGCAAGAGAGCGCACGAGATCATCGCGAGACAGCTGCATGAAGCCATTGGCCTCAAGCTTGATGAGGTCAACAAGCATATTTACGCGACCGATTTAGGTGGCTGCGTGTATAGGTTTGATATGGATGGCAAGAATAGGAAGAGGTTGTTTCAGGGGATGGGATCGTTTACCGGGATTGCGTTGGCGCACGTGGGGTGAGTGATGCTTATATAGTGGTTTTGATGCGATTGAGCTCGTTGTTGTAGGGACCCGGAATCTGATTGGAGGCCTGTTGTGAAGGAATCAGTGTACGGCTGGGACATGGTCTGATCTGTAACAGATTCGAGAGACTTGATAGACTGAACCGACTGAACCGACTTGACAGATCCCAAAGACTATAAGAACTATCCCGAGAATATGAAATAGAGTCTTCTACGCGAAGGAATAAGAAGAATTGCAGACTAGAGGAAAGAAAGAGAAACTCCTCATTGCTACGAGAAGCAAATCGTGATGAGATGCGAGAAGGAGAAGAAAGGCTCGAATTTAGAACATATCCATCCTCTCACACTACGAGTTCAGGACCTCGCAATCACAGAGAGGTAGGTAGCGGACGCGGAGTTCCTCCAACAGCATAAACCCGTTCGTATTCCTTAAAGTTGCATGACCACACACCGTTTATGGGTCGACTACCATCGTTCACACGTACCTCCTCAAAGCCCAATGCCGGTGATGCCAACAGCATCCCCCAACACTAGAGAGATGGAGACTTCAACACCTCGATCTCGGGAGGCGCGGAGCACTGCGGAGATGGATCTTTCCCACCCCCCACTGCACAACCCGGCCCCCCCGAAGTTGCTGCGGCTGCCCCGGCCCGATCTTTTCAAGCTTCTGTTCGAATCGAGCCGAAGAAAGCGATGACCGTTGATCGTTGACCGTTGACCGTTGACGTCGTTCCGTTGCTGGTTGACCAATTGGGTGGTCGGTTGGCTGGCTGGCTGGCCTGGGGGCGTGTGGAGGCCTGAACGCGCACGCCATTGCAGTTCGCCTTTGTCTGCTGGCGGGTGTCGTGCGTTCTGGCGAGCGTCTGGATTGCGTGTGGCTATGTTGACGACGACGACGACGACGACGAGATTCGCTGGAGAGGCCTGAATTTTTCACGGTCCCTAACGTTGCCCTGACTTAACGTACGTAGTTACTAGTCAGCCCTGCGATTCAGGTGTAGGTATATCAGCCGCACGCATCCGTCCAACACGGTGGACAAGCACAGAAAAAAAAAAGAAGAAAAAAGGAGCAGGGGCGGGAAAGAAAGAACCGTGAAAACGGAATCGTCAGTAACGTTAAGTTAGAGTCGTGCATATCCACAGCCTCCCAGCCCCTTCACTACCCCCCCTCAACGCCCAATATTCCATTCCCCCCTCCCACCCCCCTCAGCCCTACGTAGCACCACGGCCCCCAGCCAAAAATAGCCCAGCGCTTCCCAGCTCTCGATGAGCACAACGTGGCCCACCAGGATCCACCCCCCACCAACCCGTCACTGACAGCTCCGCGGCCCAGGTCCATCCCTGCCGCTGATCCCGGCGTGCCGGTTGCCAGAGCGATCAACCCAGCAAGCATCGAGTCGATGCTCTCGGCTGTGAGCGGCTGCGGACGTGAGGTAACGTTAAGGTGGTGTGGATGCGTGAGTGCGGTGCCGTAGTTACGCGTTGGTTGCTTCGGACGCGTCGAGATTGGAGGGCGGGGTTTTGGGTTTCCGACGTTACGGACGGGTGGATTGTTGCGCCGACGGGTGGATGGGATGCCAAGTCGGACACGGACATGGACACGGATCTCCGTACGTACATGTGCGGTTGGGATGGAGAGGGAGGGATGGAGGGAGGGATAGAGGGAGGGATGGAGAGAGGGCAGGGCAGGAGATCCGATCGCCAGAGGATGCGGCCATGTGGACGGGATGCTTTATTCCATTTGCCAGTGTCCTCCATTCATGTCGGCGAGCGCGATGCTGGCCTTCTGTCTCTCTTTTCTGCAATCACATGCACCAGAGTGGTCTGTTTTGGTGTTGATGGTTGGTATATCGTTGAGCTGCCTGTTTTTTGGTCGTTTCCATGTGACATACTGTATCCCAAAGACAGCTGTACATGATCGGGGTAACATAAGGAAAATGTATGAGATGGTCGAGGGAAAACCAGCAGCGCCGCCGGGCATGGTCGCAACACACGCCACAAGAACTCCAGACCACATTCTTTCCGCGCCAGTTTGGTAGAGTGCGATGGAAAAGCATGGTAGATGATAAAGGAAAACGACAGTCAAGGAAAACAAGACCCTGACCCCAGTGATAAACGACCCCAAGGTAAAACGCCGTCTAGATAAAAAACTGCGAAACTCATAAGTCTGTGCTTCTGGTCCAACTTATTCACAATCTCCACCTCTTCTTATCCAAAATCTCTCCGTCTGCGGAATCTCAACATGGACCAGTCTCCCTCTCTTAGTTGTAATTTATCGTGCTCGCCGTCTTGGGCGGCATTTCATCCGCGCTCGTCAGCTCGACGTCATTCCACTTCTGGTTGGGCTCGTAGCTCCTCCTGTTGGCGTTTTTATTCGTCTTGAACGAAAAGTTGCCCTCGCCCCAGTAGCCCTTGAAGCAGACGCCCGGGTGGAAGATGGTGAGGGCGGCGCAGGCGACGATGATCATCGGGCCCTCGAAGATGAGGAAGAGGGTCTGGTTGTTGGCGAGAGAGCCGGAGAAGCCGCCCTTGAGCTCGGCGACACGGTAGCAGCAACGGATGAAGATGGTCAGGGTGGCGAGGGAGAGGGCTGGGTGAAGTGTCAGCTTTTCGTCTTGTTCCTGTACCGGCGAAGGCCAGACTTACCGGCGAGGAAAGCCTTCCACATGAAAGTGCTGCGCAGAGCCGTGAAGCGGCCGTTGAGCTGGCTCGGGTTCTTGTGTACGCGCCAGGCATACTCGGCGCACATGCAAATGAAGATGAAGAGGGAGAAGACCTGGAAGGCGAGACCCGCAATCATGATGTTGACACCGGTCTGGGAGAGCGACGGCTGGCTCTCATGCGCCGTGGCCGTGATACCACCACCGGCGGCCTGGAGGACGAGGGAGAGAAAGTCGCAGGAGACGAATATGGCCGTGTAAGTGCGGGGCTTGACCCGGGAAATAGTCTCGCCATAGATGACAACGATGCGGCCGAGGCAGAGGTAGATGGCTGCGCTCAGGAAAGCGGGTCCAATGGTCAAGCAAATGAGATATCTATGGACATGTTAGTATGCAATTGAAGACCGGAATGCCTCGCGATCGGTGACTTACTCAAGGAAAGGATCGAACGGGTACGGGTTGTAATGCAGCTGAACACGGCCGACATATCCGATGATTTCGAGAACAAGACCGCCGCTCATACCAACGAGGAAGCCCCACGTCTTGTACCTGATGCCGAGGACGAGCTGGACGAGGAGGATGGCGGCGAAGAAAGCAAGGTAAGTGACATTGCCGGCAAGCGAGGGAATGTAGTCAAAGTTGGCCTCGGAAAGGTTGCAAGTCGGGTTGTCAAGGGTGCAGTAATCCGAGGGATCCGCCGTGGTGGTCGGGGCCAGAGCCACTGAAGTCGAAGTCATTCTGGCAGTGGAGTTGCAGGCAGGTAGACTGGTGGGAGAGGAGTTTAGGAATGGAGGACGGCACGAAGACGATTCTCGGTGCGGGCGGAAGACAAGAGGTTGATATTATGATGCAAAGAACAACGCAGCTCAGGCAATCAGAGGAACGTGCTCTCGGGGAATTATGAAGCTGCTTGCCTGTGCAAGGCGGGGGCCTCTGGTTGCGCTGGGGGCAGGCAGGCAGAAAAATTCGAGGCGTTCGGCGAGAAATTGACGTTGCTGGCCTGATGCCGGCCGAGTGCGCTTTGTAATTCGGAGGGCAGAGTTCGAGATGGGATGATGATTGATGACTATTTGAGAGAGGGGACACAAAAGCAGGATGTGCCTGAGGGATCTATATACTCGCACGCGTGAGGCATAAAGGCTCTCTGGGGCAGTGCCACCACCAAGGCGGCCAGAGGAGGCAAGCAAGCAAGCCATGGTGGCCGAAAAGACGGCGACGGGGGTCGGCACTGAACAGGACGGATGCGGTGGAGACGTCAGCTCTGGCGGGCGCAGCAGTTCCCCCGACTGGCATTCAGTGGATTGGAGGGCCAGTAGCAGGTGAGTGATGTGGGTGATGTGGGTGGTGGTGTCGGCGGTGGTGATCATGTTGAGCAGCAATGGCTGAATGCCCAGACACGGACACGGAGTCGGACACGGCGGCTGGCGTGAATGTCCGACCGGCGGCTGTGGCTGAAACCCTGAGAAGTCGACGCAGCCTGCCGTGAACATCAACAAATCAACACATCAACACATCCCATCTGCCCATCTTCTCCGCAACCCGTCTCTTGGCCCGTAGGAACTCATCCTTCGCCAAAACTCCCCGTCTGAGCTAGAGTCTGAGTCGCACAAGCCTCTCCCGCTGCCTCTTCCGCCCCCGTGCCAAGACATCTATTTGAATACCATAAAGTATGCCTCAACCCTGGGGGGCGCCCTCCTATAACATCAGTCCAGAGTCCACTCCACCCATGGCAGCTTTGACCTCAAAGTCCACCTCCCCCGACGAGCTTATTGTGCCACCATCTGGCTAAACCTCTTCTTGAACCCCAATCTCAAAAACCAACCAACAATGTTTCCATCCTTGACATCAATTGTCCGTCTGGCCTGCGTTGTGGCCTCTGTCACGCCCCTCATCGCCGCCTCCGAACACCGCAGCTCTACAGACTCGCAAGAACCACTCAGCGTCTTCGTGCTCGGCCCCAGCAGCAGCGTCCAGACATCAGCACTGAACAGAGCCCTGCACAGACTTGGCTACGCCAGTCAAGCCGCCCCAGACCAACCCACTTTCACCAACATAGACTCCGCAGACTTCAGCAATCTCAGATGGAGCTCAGACTATGCATTGGTCGCGGATCGAGTCCAGAACGCCAAGTTCATCCTTCCAACGTCTCAAAGAGAGGACACAGTGACTGCGAACGCAAACACCGCAAACACCAAGAAACGCAGCACCACCGGTTCACCCCCGCAAAGCGTTCAAATGTCTCAACTACGGCTGCTGGAAATCGAAGCCTACCAAAACTACACGAGGTCGGTTCATGACTTCTTCAGCCAATCCGACCGTGAGGGCCAGCTTCTGGAATTATCCATCGATGCGCCCGAGCCAGACATGGTGCTCGGAGACAAGTGGGTACGATTGTGTGAGTTCTTGGGTTTAGGCTACAGCATTGTCGAGAGACTCAAGTTGAAGGATTTCCCACTCGTTTGAGATGGTCGCGAGGTGACAAGGAATGAAACTGGAATGAAGAGATGAAATGAACAAAAGCTGTATTGAGAAAAGCGAATGAATGGAACTGAAACAAAGAAGAAAAACCCAAAATCAACCACGCTGTTGGATAGCTTAACTGGCATACGAACAAAATGGATTCATTGACAGATCTACCCATACTCCCAGACATGCTTATACATCAATACAGTTACACGTGCGATCCTGCAGCCCATGACCTCGAAAAGGACAGACGTCGCAACAGCGACAAAGCGAATGGCTGGGCTCAAGTGTTCTGAGCGGGGAAAGTCATCCAATCTCCAAGGATGTCATCGATAGTGGCGTCAGGCAGAAACGAGTCATGCTGAAAATCGTAGCTGCCGTGTGGCATCGTGACTCCATCCCAATGAAGGGGGTGTTCAGGGTAGGGGCTCTGGTTCATGTGCAGTGCAGACTGGTGCATTGGTGCCGGTGCCAGACTGCCCTGCGGTAAGGTGGTCAACGGAATAGTCGTGTCCGGGTAGGCTGCATTAAGTTGCGGAGAAGCCTCTATAAACTGCCATTGACGCTGGATCTGCTCGACGCTTGCGCGATGCTGGCCAAGATCGGGCCGCTTCGGCCGCTCTTGTTGATGCGCCGTTGGTGGCGGTGTCGGAGTTGAATGGCAGTGGCTGTTGAACCACATCTCCATACGCTTGATTCGCTGTTCGTAATTCGTGAAGACATCTCTGTCTCCTTGTGCGTCGATTCGATCGGAAACCAAAGCTCCCGTACGCAGCGCCAGCTGTCTCAAGATGCCGGACATGTCCAGAGACCGCCGAAGTGCGAACGTCTGGCTGTGAACCGGCTTTTCAGTCGAAGTCACAGCCAGTTTGCATGCAACAGTCAGTGCAAAGCTGATTTGGATCCACTCGGAGTTATTGAACGATAGTTCGGTGCCTGGATGTAAGGATAGATAGTACCCAAAAAGTGCAGTGGCGGCGGAAAGTCCAGTGCAGAGAAAGTCGAACCGAGACGATGACCATTGCGGAGAGATTAAATGAGAGTGGCGATCGAAGATGGCTGCCTGGCAAAGAAAGAGCTCAGCAACGTGAAACTGTATCAATAACATATCTACGCAAGCACCATTAGCGGAATCAGTCATCGGACTGACGATGACGATACTTACGACTTTCGTTCATGGCAAATGGAAGATTCTTCTTGAACGAATCCAGCTCCGATTTGAACCCGACCAAGGACAGCTCGGTCATCGAATTTGAAGAGCCCATGTTGTCGTGGCTCCCGGAAGCGATTTCTTCAATATTTTCCAATAGATGTTGTAGACGTACTATGTGAACGAGATGTTTGTCGGTCGGATACTCGAAATTTGCACTAAGAGATGTGCAGGAAATCTCAATAGATGGCGAGTATGGGAAAGTATTGAGTTTTTGGAGTAATAGAGACACGCTTCATTATGATTAGCGCCATCAAACGGGGGACACATTGTAGAAACTTACGTAGAGGACAGGTAATAACATCCGGCAACAGCCCTTTGCTCATCTCTTCCCCAAGCAGGACTTTTAGTGCGACCGTCCGCTGCGCGTTCAGCACCTGAGCCATTCGCGGTGGGCAGCTTCCATGATCTTGACTCCAGTGGTCTGTCAAGTCTCAAGTCGACGATGATACTGATAGCAAGCTGGAGATACTGGGAGTATCGACGAGGTCTTGGATGATATTGTGACCTGTTTCGTTAAACCATGACACCTAATGCTGGGAAAGGGACTTCACTTACCACGCGAGATGAACAAGAAGCCCCTGGAGGAGTTCGAAAGAGATTGCACCGCCCAAAATGACGCGATTGCTGATAGCTTGCTTCATTTCACTCCCAAGAGCCCGTTGCAGAGGCATATCTTCGTAACAGCTCGCAGAAAGCACGCTGAGGAGAAGGAAAGGCTTCTCGTGCCGTAGTTCCTCTACCGTGACTTGAGGTGCTATCACAACAAATGGAAAATGTGGAGTGAGGTTCGTCTTGAATATCTCGAGTAGATATTCGGCCGTCTTGAAGGTGATCAGACCGGCTTCGATGACATCGCGAACAGGTTCGTGATCGCTGTATGGTGAGCTATTGACGCCGGTTCTACTGCTTTCGGATTGCACGGTTGAATTCGAGGTGACACTTGCTCGGACATTTTCTAGCCTTGGGGTGACTGGAGGTGTTCTTTCTATCGTGTCCTGACGATATGGAGGTTCAGGCGAGACCGAGCCAGAGTGCGAGCCGGAAGGGTCGCGAGCTTGCAAAAGCTGGTCGAGTTTGCTTTCCAGAGCTTCGATGCGCCTTGGCCAGTGAGCATGAGAGCTTTGAAGGTCAGATTCTCACATACATGTCCCTTTTGGTGCCATTATAGCGACGTTTCGTGGGTCTGAACACGCAGTGTTTGCCCAGCCTCGTCAACGTTAGCTTGCAGACCGAGGAAGGGACACGGCGTGTGTGTTACCGATGACAGCGATCACAGGCGGATAGGTTCTGGGTCCTGTCACATCTGATCTTCGCATGGCTACAGTTCTGGCAGGTCTTGGATAGCTGGGGTTGGGGTCCGGTGCGGAGATCATGTTCTCTCTGTCGGATGATGGACGCCATTGCAGATTGCAAAATGCAAATTGCGAGGTTACACGAAGCTGATGCTGGGAAGACAGAGGGGTTTGTTCAAGCAGCTTGAAGACCGGGATATGAGTTGAAGTCCCAAGTCCAGGACTGGGAAGACATTTGTGGTTGACTGTGATGTGAGCGGGCCAGGGCGGAGGTCGAGTCGAAGGCCGGACATGGGCAGCAAGGGAAGGCACGGCTGAGCCTGCAACCTATCAGATAATTATAGGCCTGCAGCTGAAGCAGGAGGAGGCGGAGGGCGAGCACCGCAGACAATGAAAGGCGGTGATGGGCAGACAGAGAGAGCAGAGAGGGCAGAGAGAGCAGAGAGGGCAGAGAGAGCAGAGAGAGGGCAGTCAAGGCGGCACCCCAAAACACACAGGGGCCGTTTGTCAGCCCCCGCAGCAGGGAGCGGGCGCCAAGACTCTTGGCACACTTAGCGCTTAGTGACCAGCCACGCCGCAGCAAAGCACGTCAACCGTCAACCACGTCAACCACGTCAACCATCTCACTTCTCTCTCTCTCTCTCCGCTCTCTTTGCTCTTTGTCCATGCTATGCCTGACTTCGAGCTCGCCTTGTCCACCGACAAAGGCGCCACTTCCCACCTCGCCGTCCGTTAGCCTCCATCGCTCTCAAAAGTGCTGGCTCGCAACTCGTGCCTACCCACTCTCCACAATCATCCTCTTCGCGCTGAGCTACTGTGGGATTTGGCTTTGACCTGCATTCAACCATTGCACAGCCGTGATGACCCGCCCCACCTGGGACCACGTGGGATTACCTTCGGAGCAGCGCAGTGTTACCATCCAGCTGTCTGGTACTGAAGGAATCATGAACCCAGCATCGGACCATCGCCGCAAGACTGCGTGGGCAATCCCAGTACGCGTGTACTTTCTGCATCTAGCCTTTTGGGCCCAAATACCCTGTAACTTCTGACCCGTCCCGCTTCAATTCCTCAGCCAAGCGAACAACACCTTAGCGGTGCCATGACCATTAATTAGGATCGGGAAGTTGAGCATCCGCGCACAAAGATGTCTCTAAAGAACATACGAAGCAACAGCTTACGCGCCCCATCACGGCAAGGCTATTTTCGATGAATCACCAGACTCATCCTAGACTACTTCCCACAAAGCCTCGAAGCAAGACACGGCTCCGCGGAGAGATTTCAGATCGCTTACAAGTACTCCGCATGCTTGATGTAACATCGGTCTTTATGCATCGTCAGTGGCTTTGAGCCACCGGCCGTTGCAGCTGTCTCTCACCACCAGCTATTCACATCTCACATTTACGAGTCATGTCGAATATGAAGCATTAATTCAGATCAAGCACTCTGTCTATGTACGTCCGCCTATGAGAATCAAAACCAAACCAACCAACAACGCTATACCCACATGCTCCCATTGAACACCCAAAATCAAAGTGTTTCAAAGAAGCACGTTCAGTTTCGGCCAGAAAAACCACGAGGCAGCTGTGGAGATAGCCACCGGCGTCCCAATCTTGACAACCATGAATCCCAGAGCGCGCCACCAACGACGAGTCCGACCATCCAGGAACTGGTTTGTCTTGTTGATGTGCGGGAACTCCGCCGCTGGTATGTCCCTTCCCAAGAATTTACACAGGGGCTCCCAGCCTTCAGAGACGCTGTAGTCTAGCAATCTCTCAGCGGGGACCAGCTCGCGAACCCTCGCGTAATGATCAAGGTACGCCTGACGCTCACCCTTGGGGGCGAGCACTCTGCGGAGCCCATGCTGGAATCTGGAATGCGTAAGCCTGCGTACTTTTGCGGATCAGCCGCAACTTGATCTACTTACTTGTGGTAGGCCCACCAGGGACCCATGACAGTCTGGGCACTGCTGTTAGAGAAGGAGCAGATGTGATAGGATTGTGGACAAGCTTACCGGATCCCATGGCGCAATCCAATCGAAAGATTTCCAGGTAACCGCAGAGTCAACCGACTGCTTCATGGAGTAAAGCCACTTGTCGACGTCGCGGTTGGTAAGGATGACTTTTGCGTTCGGGTACGCCTTGATCAAGTCCTCGGCCACGAGAGTGCCTGGGAAATTGCAAGAGATGTTGAAGTCACCCAGGAGCTTGTCGTACTCTTGGCGGCCATACGGCTCGCCTTCACCGTAGTACTTCGCTCGAAGAGCTTCCTCCCATAAAGGGTAGAACTCGGGATACACATCCATCATCTGTCCGTGAAAGGGCTTATACCCGATCTGAGAAAGGGCTGTACGGAGACTGATGATGCCGGTACGCGGCACTTTTAGAAAAATCAGCACATTGCGACGATTGGATAACATCCTCTGGACTTACTTCCGAGGATGAGGATCTCCATCTCCATTGGGTCCTTCTTGTCAGGGACCTGGTCGATAAGCCTACCCTGCGAAGCCATTGTTGCTTGATCTGATTCAGAGTACTAAGGGCAAACGAAACACATATAAGAAGAGAGAGTTGAGACTGTGTTGACTGCGTTTTGATGCGATAGATGATCATGGAGCTGTTTGATGCTTTCCGACTCGAGAATTGGTAGGTGTCTTATACACTGACCCCATACTCATCATGCTGCTGTTTTGGGTGTTCGACAGGCCGAACCCTACGAGGCTACGAACGGACTGTGGTCACACGGACATTTCCAATTCAGGTTCGGAACTGTGCCCCTCGAGACCGCGGCAACTTTCCTCGACCGAATCCGGTGGGGTTTCTTCACATTCCGCGGGCTCGAATAGGTGCCGCGAGTAAAGTCCGCACGAGATGTCTTGGATGGCGATCCTTCGCTGCGCCCATGCCATGTTTCTTAGGGGCCAGTAGCCCCCACCCGGGTCGTGGATCCTGCGGTCTGTCCTTTCTTCTCGACGGCAGGAAGATGTGGCGCAGAGCATTCAAGGCTCCACGCGGGGACTTTTAGGTGGCCCGGCTGACCTAAGAGAAGAACCCGCCCCAGCTTATCTGGGTCTCCGTACCAACACTGCAAGTACCTGTCAGAACCGTAATTTGTTCGACCTGTCAGATCTGCCCGAAGAACTTCGGTATGCCCGCAAGTAGCTTCTGGAAGAGCCCCATTTCACGTGGTGTAATAACTTAATCTCTCAGTTTTCTAGCTGAAGGCAAGCTGCCTGCGCCTTGACCTTGTCCGTACGACCGTCTGGCCCGCCGTCCGTAGGAGGCAGTGACAAGCGATCCGATGGCCAAGGCTTAGCGGAACCATCCAATGAGCACCACCCGAAATTCCATCAAAGTTCTTACTGACGGAAATACCAGTTGTTGGCACACGGGGTTTTGTGAAAGCTGACCCGGTCGCCTGAGAGTATGGTGATAGCCTCAATCATCGTTCTCAAAATAGCTCAATGTAGTTCTGGCTGCCATGGAGGTCAGTGTTCCTACATTTGCGACTTCATATAAGTTCTCTGTTGATGTTGACGCTGTATTATCATCAACCACTCTCAAGTCAATCAGTCTCAAGACAACAGCAACACCAAAGCACAACTCGTCTTCATTACACTTCAGCTTGTCTCAAAAAAATCTACTACCACATCACAATGGGTTCTATCTCTCCTTCTCAGACCACCGGCAGGGTTGAGATGTTCAACGGTACTACCGACGGTAAGGAGGCATACCTCGACCCCTCCGATGGCTCCACCAACCTCAAGCCCAAGAAAGTCTACAATGTCACCATCAACGACATCAGGACCCAGTACCCGCAGCCTTCCCTTGTCGAAGACGGCTACGAAGTCCAAGTCGTCCCGACCGCTTTGACTGAGGAGCAATTCATGGCCTACAAGTCCGATGAGGGCAAGCAATTCATCAAAGACAACTACTGGCCTGAGATCAGCCACATGATCGAGCAGAAGACTGGTGCCGCCAAAGTCGTGCCATGGCACTTCAGTGTGCGCAACCAGACCCCTGGCTACCACCCGGACGAAATATTCTTCATGAAGACCGGCATCTCCCAGCCCGCCTCCACGGTGCACGTCGACAACGACCATGTCACCGCAATCGGCCACATGAAGCGCGAGCTTGGCGAGGCGGAAGCCGAGCGCATGGTCGCGACCTACAAGCGCTGGGCTGTCATCAACGTCTGGCGCCCCGTCGGCATCCCTGTCCAGAGCTGGCCCCTCCTCGTCGTCGACACGAGCGGCGTACCCAACTGGAACTTTGACGACAACGTCGCCCGAGTCTACCGCCAGAACGACAACGTCTACTACAAGCCCCACGACAACTTCCTCAAGTTCCACCCGGACTACGTCTACCGCTACGCCAGCCAGCTCAAGCCCGAGGAGGTCATTATGTTCCGCGACTACGATTCGCGCACTGATCGCATGCGTGGTACTCCCCACGGTGGTTTCCAGGACGACAACAGCGCTCCGGATGCGCCTCCTCGTCGTTCGATCGAGTGCCGCCTGTTTGCTTTCTTTGATGACGAGTAGGGCTTTATTATGATGGTTGACTAGCGAAAGAACGTGGCAATTATTCCATAGTCAAGTGTATATGCTCTTTTGCGATCGCGTTTGTTTCGGATCTTCAGCTAGATAGATCTATGGACTGTAAAAGTGGCGAGCCCATCTTCTACTAGTGTTGAAGTGACATCATGAGTCTCAGACTTCGAGTTTTTTGTTCTTGTCTAACTGGGGGTTCGTACCTTGTTGGTTGCGGTTTGTGCTGAATGCCGTGTTGCGTTTAGATTCTCATCAATGTCGGTATGTGAATTATTCGTAACTGCCAAATTAGGCGTCATCTGCTGCGCTTTGCACTGTTTCTTATCTTGCGTCCCGAGCCTAAATCCCATTCTTCCGTTTGTCTTTTTCCCTGCATGTTTACCTGCACCAGATCTATGTCATTGTGGCACCGAGTATCTTTAGAGCGCGGTGGATTAACACTGTATTCCTACGTCCAGGCCTTTTAATCCCAATGCCTTTGCCACACGCCATCAGAAGGGATATAAACATCGATTGAATGACTCGTTACGGCTCTTCCATCAAGATGGATGGAAATACATCTTCTACACTCCACTTACACACACACGTGTTCGCCATGGAACTTTCCCAAGTCACTCGTGGAACCCCCGGAAGACACCGGGATTGAGACCTCAGCGTGGATGAGTATCCATCTTCTCCACTACAATTCATCCGCATGAGCCTAACGAAACATCTTCATCCTTCCGGTCCCTCGGTCTATGCCGTGGACCCGTGGGAGAATGCCAAGGTCCGCTTTGGTCAACATCCGGGGCCGGATTGGCGGAGGAAGATCCGTCTTCCTCTCGAATGGCCAAAGTGCACCAAGTCTCTCCACCCACTGGGTCTTCCAACATTCCCGCTCTTGGCAGATCTATTTCCAGTCTGCCGCCTGAGCCACGCCTGGTCTACTTTGTAGTCCTGATTCTGCTATGGGCAATCCCAAATTGAACTCCCTCTAGGGTCTTCACTGGTCCTTTCGTTCTCATTCCCCAGCATCCTCGCCGCCAAGAAAAACACTAGAACCCATCACCAACCGGAAATTTTCTTTCGGCAATACAATGAGGCAAGAGGGCGAGTTCAGGGTCCCAGACTCCAGATCTGTTACCCTGCATGGAGTATTAGCAAAACCCGCATTTCGCGGCAATTTTCGAAAATGCATTATTGGTGTCCGAATATTTGGGTGCATAAAGTAAATCATTCCACGTATACAGCTGAATTCGAGGCAACAAGCTGCAGACATGGGCGGAGGAAAGCAGGGCAAGATAAGGCGGGCAGGGACAGGCAATCACTGGACAGGGCAACGAACACAAGAGCAGGGCATGCAAGCGGTGGCAGAGCATCGCAGAATCATGACAGACCAGGAACAAAATGAGACAAAACAACCAAAGTCCACAACTCAGGCCTTCAACCCTTCCTTTCCCAATGCCCCGCTCCGCCCCGCTGATGAGCCGGGCCGCCCTGTGCCAAACCGGGTACTGAGGGAGACTTGCAGCCCTCGCACCCGTTTCGTGTTGCTACACAGCGCTGCGGTTCGCATTCGGCGACCTGAGATTGCGTGGCTTCGACTTCTCTGGCATCCTTGCCGGGCTGAGCACGTATGCGGTAATGTAAGCGCTACGACTGATTCGGTGAATGACCGGGGTCAAAGGGCGCGCAGGGGCGGTTTGTAGGGATGTTAATGGTCCCTTGAAGCCTTGAAGGTGAGGAGCGGGGCGAGTCGTGGAGCGGTGCGGTGCGTTGTGGTACGGTGCGGCTCTGCTGATTGCTTTTGCATGCGGGTGACAACCAGAATTACGGTATGCATGACATGGGTGTCGTTGTATTCACTGCCACAATCGGGCTTTTGTGGATTTAGAGGAGTGGGCGGTTTCGGTTTCAGCTTTTACGGAATAGGAGTGGTTATGGTCGCCTGTGACTAACTCAGATAAGACGCTTAGTAGATGAGTGGGGGCGGGTACCGTGAGATTTTTCCAAGCCGCACACAGGTTCATGGCCCACGTGTCATTTGATACAGCTGAAATCATTGGTGGGAATAAGGAAACTACAGCGAGTTCGAGCCTCCATGTATTAAGTGATCAGAACAAGGGTAGCGGAAGAACTACTCAATTTTGAAAGTAGATATCAACGAAATTATCAACAGAGCCGCCACTCTCTATGCTATCGCCGTATCCCATAATCACAGATGGAAATCCTGGAGAGCGTTATTTACTAGGAATGAAGAACAACACCAAGACACCTGCCAAAACATTTTGCAATGATCGACTATGCCTTCGTTGGTTGTGCGATGGAGCCAGTGAAAATTTGCAGAGGCCGCCAAAGACCAGGTGTCTGGGTCATCGCTTCTCGCCAGTGGGACATGACACCAGGAGTTCTGGACAAGCTGGCCATGGCAACAATGATATCGGTCTCGAAGCCCCTATGAATTCCTGATTAGCTTTTTTGAATTTTGATCTGTCGGCGATGAGGAAACTTACAAAGCAGTGTAAAGGAAGCAGCCGTAAAGGTCAGCATTGGCCTTGAGATTTCTCTTGGTGAAGTACTCGTCTTCACCAGCAATTCTGTCGATCTCGAGCGCGACGTTCAGGAGAGGGTTCTTCTTGACATCTTCTTTGTGCTCATCGATCATCTGGCGGATGAACTTGGTACGCGGGTCGACTGTCTTGTAGATACGGTGGCCATAGCCGAAGAGACGCTGCTTCTTCGCCTTGACATCCGAAATGAGGGTGTGGACGTTCTCGGGTGTACCGACCTCCTCAAAGCCCTTGTAGGCCAGATCGATGGCTCCGCCGTGCAGAGGACCGTAGGCGGACACGATACCGGAGATTGAGCAGGAGAGCGGGTCGGTAAGCGTGGAGGCGGCGTGAAGGAAGGCGGCGGTAGAGTTGGTCATTTCGTGGTCGGCGTACAGGATCCAGAGACGCTCGAAGCATCTCTCGATCTTCTGGTCTGGCATGCCAGTAAGCGGGTCAACGAAGCCCATCATGGTGAGCATGTTGCCGATGAAGGAACCGTTGGGGTCCGCGGGAGTGAAGGTCTTGCCGCGCTTGTGGCAGTATACCATGGCAATCGTGGTTGCCAGGTTGGAAAGGCATCGGATGATAGCGGCATCGACAGCTTTGAGGTTACCGAGGTAGTATGGTCTGCCCTCTTCGTGGACAGCAAGAGTACCCTCATCCAGTGCTGCGTAGGCGGCTAACCCAGCCAAGACCATAGTGAACGTGGTCGTGTCTCTGGGGAAAGCCTTGATCACATCGACAACCGACTGGGGCGGGTTGGCCGATGCGGCCAAGCCTTTTCTGAACATGGTTTTCTCCACTGCAATTGGAAGGTGGCCCCAGATGAGGAGGTGGACGACTTCCTCGTAGTCATGGTTCTCGAAGAGGTATTCGATTGGATAATCGCGGTACTGGATGTAACCTCGCTTGCCGTCGATGAGGGTGATGGAGGATTCCATGCAGGCCGTGTTCAGGTAGCCCTTGTCAATCACGCGAAGGCCAGACTCGACCTGATCGACAGGGTCTGCACCACGCCCTGCGGCAGTGATCCGCCTGAAGTCGGTTGCTTTGATGGCATTGTGCTGGATAGGAATCTCGTATGAGCGCTTGGTTCGGTTATCCGTGACAGTGAGAGAGCCGGAGGAAGCTCCGGCGGAAGTGTCGCCGATTGCTCGATGAATAAGGAAAGAGGCGGAAGAGAGGTAGGACTTGAAGGCCTTCTCCCACGAAAGGTAGGACTGGGCACCGATAAGAAGCATTCTGGAGGTCTGGTAGAGTTTGGGGAATGATGGCAAAGTATGAGTTATTGGAAAAACTTTATAGAGCAAATGATGACCTTGATTGGAAGTTGAAGATTGAGAGAATGATGTGCAAGCTGAACGTGGAAGCTGCTTCAACAGGCTGGTAGAATGGGCTGTGATGCCGACTTCAACGACGATTTCTCTTGACTATTTATCCCATCGAAACAAAGGCAGTCGGGCTCTAGACCTCTACTACTCTGGGGCCAGTCTTCGAGCTCGACAGTGGCAGAGTGCGAAATCCAGCGGACATCCGTACCAACACCAGTCAAGCCTTGGGTAAGACACAGTTCCTTCAGCCATCGCGAGGATATTGTTGTTCCTGTCAGAACTACAAGCCGGACTCGGCAGGCCCGTGAGGCTTTGGATGGGCTATACCGAGCAGTGCCTCTGGCGTTGCGGCTCAGTGAAGGGTCATGGAATGTTCCGAAAGGCCTGAAGAGATTATTTTGGGTAAGGTTTGGCTAGGCAGGCACTGCGGTCGAGTTTCTGGCCCTAGGCTGCGGACAACAGTGAGACGAGGTTGACCATGGAAGGCCGTCGGACAGTGGTACGGAAGACCGATGGCAGAAGTGAGCGAAATAAGCGTGGCGCCCCCGTAAGCGAAACGAGCTGCCCGATGTGGCAGTGCCTCCTGTTTAGAGGCGGTGCAGACGCCCTCTGATTGGCTCGCGTAATTACTAGCGATATCACGCTAACTTTTCTCGACATGCATCCCCACACGGACTTCGACCACGATACTCCCCGTAGGGCTGACTCCCCGTATACAACTTTCATCTCTTCATCTTCCGCGGGGCCTTCTGCATCTGACAGCTATGGAACAGGCATGGAAGCGTCCGTTAGCGACCCGTGTCGGCTTTCGCGCGATGATACGCTGGCCGAAAGACCCGAGGGTCCGCAACGGGACAGAGAATTCCAAGGTTGCAGTTTATATGGCAAAGACCGTCCTTCTATACGCAAATCGAGATATTTTGCTCCCCTTCGTTTTCCCTGTCTAGCTTAGTCACTTTTCGATTCCAACATGCCCAAACCCGGCATAACTTTCTCCAAGGAGGAAGGCCAAAGTCACCATGCTCGGACAGCAACTGTCTCTACAGCGGACGACAGTACTGTGTACTCGAGTCCACCACCTTATCCCTACAGCACGACGTCTCAATCAACACTTCTCGAGCGGGAAGAGCCCAAACCCAAAATTGACGAGCTGCCCAAGACCGAAATACCCCTCCCTGCGCGACCATTGAATCCCGACCCATCAGATCAAGAGCAACAGCCATGGTACAAGCGTCTAAACCCCCTCAGATGGGGCCCAATGCCTCCCGTACCGCCCGAACGGATCGAATGTCCTGAACAAACCGCAAGTTTCTTCAGCAAAATCACCTTCCAATGGATGACACCCATCATGGCGGTCGGTTACAGAAGACCGCTCGAACTCAACGACGTATGGCTTGTCAATCCAGATCGCAGGATTGACCTTCTTGCCGATCGATTCAATGCCTCGTTCACGAAACGGGTCAAGCGAGGCGACAAACACCCACTGGCATTTGCGCTGCACGACACATTCAAGAAGGAGTTCTGGATCGGAGGTTTCTGCCTCCTCTTTGCGTCGCTCTGCCAGGTCATGGTCCCATTCACTCTCCGCTTCCTGATATCGTTCGTTACGGATGCGTACGAGGCGAAGAAAATCGAAGATGCTACACATACACCAGGTACACCAGGAGGCAATTCGACACCAGGCCCTTCTATTGGTCACGGTTTCGCTTTGGTCTTTGGCATCATGGTGATGCAAATGACCCAGAGTCTTTTGACAAACAATTTTATCTACCTTGGCTTCATTACCGGCGGTCAGGCACGTGGAGTCTTGATCACAAGTATATTCGAGAAGACCATGAAGCTGTCGGGGCGGGCCCGAGCCGGTGGATCCCCTGAGAAGTTAGAAGATGAAACTCCACCCGAGCCGCAGCCTACTTTGGAGGAAAAACAAAACTTCGCAAAACGTTTCTTCAAAGGCAAACAGAACTCTACCGGAGGTGTCAAGATGTCGAAGAAAGCCAATACCGAAAGCGACGAGGGATGGGAGAACGGCCGCGTCACCGCCATGATGTCCACAGACTCTGCTAGGATCGACCAAGCCTTTGGCATGTTTCATTTGCTCTGGACTTCACCTATCACGATCTTCCTGACCCTTACCATCCTGATTGTCAACCTGACCTACTCGGCTCTGGCCGGATTCAGTCTACTCTTCCTTGGCATCCCCGCGTTGACATTGGCCATCAAATCCCTTATTACCCGCAGAAGGTCTATCAACGAGATCTCCGATCAACGTGTTTCCCTGACCCAAGAAATCTTGAGGTCCGTTCGATTTGTGAAGTATTACGCTTGGGAGAACGCCCTGCTTCAACAATTGAGGTCAATCAGAAAACGGGAAATCACTATGATCCAGAAACTCTTGACCACGAGAAATGGTATCAACGCAGCTTCCGTCTCACTGCCGATCTTCGCGTCCATGATGTCTTTCATTGTTTACTCAGTGACGAACCATTCGCTTACTCCGGATCGCATCTTCTCCTCCTTGTCGCTCTTCAATGCGCTCAGAGTGCCTTTCAATCTGTTACCAGTAGTCATCGGTCAAGTGACTGACGCCTGGTCTTCAATGAACCGCATCCAGCAGTTTCTCCTAGCCGAGGAACAACAAGATGATATCGTATGGGATGACCAAGCCGAGTATGGCATTACCGTGGATCATGCCGATTTTGTCTGGGAGAAAACGGCTGGAAAGGACTCCGAACATGTCGACGACACCGCATCGGAAATCACAGCCTACTCATCCCCGGAACAAAACGCAAAGGGCCAAGACCAACCTTTCTCCCTCCATGATATCCATATGTCGATCCGCCGCAACGAGCTGCTGGCAGTCATTGGAACTGTCGGATCTGGAAAGAGTTCATTACTGTCTGCGCTTGCTGGAGAGATGCGCAAAACCAAAGGTCAGATTACCATGGGTGCCACAAGGGCGTTGTGTCCACAGTACGCATGGATCCAGAATGCTACCCTCAAAGATAACATCCTCTTCGGGAAAGACATGGACCGCCAATGGTATGAGCAAGTTGTCTACGCTTGTGCATTACAACCGGACCTTGAGATGCTGCCTGAAGGTGAAGAGACTGAGATTGGTGAAAGAGGTATCAACGTCAGTGGTGGTCAGAAACAGAGACTGAACATTGCCCGAGCCATCTACTCCAACAGCGATATAATCCTCATGGATGATCCATTATCAGCGGTAGATGCTCATGTCGGACGCCACATGTTCGATAAGGCCATCTGTGGACTACTCGCAAACAAGTGCCGCATACTCGCCACACATCAGCTGCACGTCTTGAGTCAGTGTGATAGGATTCTTTGGCTCGACGACGGAAATGTCAAAGCTCTCGACACCTTCTCCGGACTGTACAACAACTATCCAGAGTTCCGTGACATGCTGGCCTCCACCGCACAAGAAGATCGGCAAGACGAGAAGGAAGAAGTAGAAGAGGCACCACAACCGTCCGTTCCGACAGCTGCAGCTCCAAAGCCCAATTTAGAGGAACCGAGGGCCGGGGCTCTTATGCAGGAAGAAGAAAAGGCCGGAGGTAGTGTTTCATGGTCAGTCTACACGAGCTATGTCCGAGCCTCGGGAAGTCTACTGTACGGGATTGTGCCAATGGTACTCCTCGTTGTGGCACAAGGAGCAAACACTCTCACCAGCTTATGGCTATCCTACTGGACATCGAACAAATTTGGCTTTTCACGGAACAAGTATATTGGCATATACATCGCTCTCGGGTTTGTACAGGCATTCTTGATGTTCGTCTTCTCCGCCTCTTTATCCATTTTGGGGACGAGGTCGAGTCGCACGATGCTCGATCGCGCAATATCGAGAGTGCTGAAAGCACCCATGGCATTCTTCGACACTACACCTCTTGGCAGAATTACCAATCGATTCGCGAAGGACGTCGACACGATGGACAACAACCTCACTGGTAAGAACACCTCAATCTAGTTATTCGAACTGGGCTAACAACTCGCAGACGCCATCCGCATGTATCTGTATACGATTGCCTTGATTACCAGTGTCTTCATCCTATTGATCATCTACTTCCATTATTTCGGCATCGCACTGGGACCGCTTCTGTTGGTCTTTCTGTTCGCCGCAGCTTACTACCGAGCATCCGCAAGAGAGATGAAGCGACATGAAGCTGTCCTAAGATCCGTGATGTTTGCTCGTTTCGGCGAGGCCATCACTGGTACTGCCACTATCCGAGCCTACAACATGCAAGACCATTTCGGCATGGTTCTCAGAAAAGCGATCGACAACATGAACTCCGCCTACTACTTAACTTTCAGCAACCAAAGATGGCTCAGCACTCGGCTGGACGTCGTCGCCAATGGCTTGGTCATCACCACAGGTATTCTTGTCATCACTTTGCGGTACCAGGTGGATCCCAGTATCTCTGGTCTTGTACTATCGTACATCCTGTCCATAGTGCAGATGATCCAACTGTTAGTTCGTCAGCTTGCCGAAGTTGAGAACGCAATGAACTCCGCGGAAAGATTACATCACTACGGCACTCAGGTCGAGCAAGAAAAAACCTTGGAGAACGCACCGCCTGTACCCAGAACTTGGCCAGAGAAGGGAGATATCAACTTTGAGAATGCCTCTCTTCGATACCGCGCAGGTCTGCCGCTCGTATTGAGAGGTCTAGACATGCGAATATCCGGTGGCGAAAGGATCGGCATAGTCGGCCGAACAGGAAGCGGGAAATCCACGACGACATCTGCTCTTTTCCGGCTCGTCGAACTCGCCTCAGGCTCCATCACCATCGACGGTCTCGACATATCCAAAATCTCGCTCCAGGACCTACGATCACGCCTTGCCATCATCCCACAGGATCCCACGTTGTTCAAGGGCACGGTGCGCAGCAATCTTGATCCGTTCAACGAGCATGAAGACCTCGCCCTGTGGTCCGCACTCCGACAGGCTGGTCTCGTACACACGAGTCTCACTTCCGCTGCCGACGGCAGCAACACCAACTCCACTTCCCGAATCACGCTTGAAACCGTGGTTGAGGAAGAAGGCCTGAACTTCTCCCTCGGACAGCGACAGTTGATGGCACTCGCACGCGCCCTGGTTCGCGACAGCCGTATCATCATCTGCGACGAAGCCACTTCCTCGGTAGACATGGAGACGGACCGCCGGATCCAGCAAGCCATCATGACAGCCTTCAAAGGCAAGACTCTCCTCTGCATTGCCCATCGCTTGCGTACAATCATCAGATACGACCGCATTTGTGTCATGGACGCGGGCAAGATCGCAGAGCTGGGCCCGCCTTTGGCGCTGTGGGAGAACAAGGACGGCATCTTCAGGAGTATGTGTGAGAGATCGGGCATTGGAAGGAATGACTTTGATGAAGATCAATTTGTGCCTACTCCCCGACCCAGAGTTGCGAGGCGATTGACGAGGATCAGAGAGTCGAGCTTCCGCGAGTCGTGGGTCACGGAGTGGAATTCCGAGTTGGAGCATTTCTCTTCGTCGGTGGAAACGGCCTTTAGATGATAGATTTGTGGCGTGTATTTTCTTAATCATGATAGCGCGGAGTTTTTCGGGTTCTTTGGATAGGGTTGTTGTAGAGCATTGCTGAGGCGTATGGTTTTAATTCACTGCACGTTTCTTCTGTTTTTTTGACATCCTCTCGTTCCTGTTTTATTACATCGATCTTCAAGGGATGTCGGAACTCAAGGTCATGCCAGATCGTTTACCACTTTCAACATTTATTGACTTGAAATTGAATTCACTCCCTACTTAAACAGCGACTCGGAAACATCCCCTTGCATTACGACGTCTTTCCCACCAGATCACCTTCCATCGCTAACTGCTCTAGTGTCTTATTCTTCAACCTCCTCAACCTCAATATCTTCCAAATTCCCTTCTTTCCTTGCTCATCTGCAGCATCCACCTCCTCAGGATAGGTAACGACAGGGGTCCAAACATAAGCCACCCACGCGCCAAGCAGCATCAGCACCGCGAAAATAATCAGGACCCAGCCGAGCGCATTGGAGTTTGGATCACTGACGCTTCTGCCGTTGAACCGAGCTTGCGACAGGATGACTTGGCCGATGATGGAGCCCAATTTCCCGGAAGCGGCGGCAATAGCGTAGCAGGAGCAGCGGTAGCGAGTGGGAAAGACTTCACCGGGAATCTGACATGATGGCAAATTAGCAAGCTGACACTCGGTGGGGATTGTAGTGCTTGGTGCGGACTTACGATAAAGGTCAGGGTGTTGGGACCTGGGGACTGGTTAGCATATGCGGTCGACTGAGCGGGTTTAGAAAACTACTCACCAAAATTGAATACAAATTGGGCGAGGATGTATAACGCTAGGGTGACGCCATGACTCTTCGTCTCAATGACCTTCTTGAATGTCCCACCAATAATCGCAAAGATGATAGCGAGGACGAAGAAAGAGGAGGAGAGTAAGGTCTTCCGCCGTACATAATCTATAGCCCAGATGATAGCAAGACTTCCTAAGATGGATCCTATTGAAAGTGTGACGAGGGATTGCCATGCGTTCGTGAAGAGAACATCCGATATATTGGGGGGATCATTGACGTTGACGTGGCCACCTGCCCAGGCGAGTTCGGATGCAGTCCCATTGGTCGCTGGGGAAGTTGCCCAGACTTCAGCGATTGTGCGAGGATTGTTGATCCCGAGTCCGTAGAAGGCGAGGTCCAGGAGGAACCAGCAGATAGAGGCACCGGCGAGACGTCTCCAGTTACCCTCAATCCAAAAGTACTGCATTATATCTGCTCTGGAGAAGGCCGGGTATATGTGTGAGAGCCCAGAGCTTTGTAGGTACAGTTTCGACGAAGTTAGGGCCGGACTTGGAACAGAAGACCGTGCTGTGTGCTCAGTGCTTGCTCTGTGATCCTCGCTGTATCTTCCCGGTAGGGATAGCCGCTGGTCAAATGAGTTTCGCTGGGAATGGTCGACACCGCTGATGGTTGACCTAGGCAAGAGCATAGGACTACCACCTAAAGGTGATATGCTTTGCTGTTTGTCAACTTCGGAGAGATGTATGATAGAAGGTATGGCTTGATGCCGGCTGATGTAGTCATCGTGTTGTGTATTCGAGAAAGTCTGGTTCTCTTGCATTTCGACCTCTCGAATGTCCTCTCTGGAGTTGGAAAACAACTTGTCGGTGTCGTCTTCGGCCTTTTGAGTATCATATTCAACGTCCAACGTGTAGCGTGGTGATTCGGGGATTGTTATTCTGCAAATGATAGCAATCAACGCAGGGAATGCACCAACACCAGCTACAACTCCTATACGGCCATTGTCAGCTCTGCGTTTTCATACTATATTTGGGAGAACTTGACTTACGCCAGACCCTATCAGTCAATATCGCTTGGTCGGTGTTGACGTCGCCGTAGCCATACGAATTCTTGAACCCAAGCACCACGAATAGACCGACAAGCTGCGCTGTGAGCTGGCCCATCGGCTGCATCAAAAATACAGCTGCCATCATTCGACCTCGTTGTTTGACCGGAGCGAATCTAGAATGAGTTAGTAAATTTGTGTTCTGGGAGTGGGAAGAAGAACCAGGGGGCCGAGCCTAGAAAATGAGAAATGTATCTTACTCTGATGTGATGACCGCGCTCAAGGGATACTCTGCTCCAATGCCGAGACCAACGAAGAAGCGCCAAAACATAAACCATCCCATGATGGACATTGATGGGATTCTGTGGCCGTCGACAAATTCGACATAGCCGGGGGATGCTTGAGTGAGCCCGAGGGTGCCAAAAATCACGACAATAAGTTCCAAGCCGTAGAGCTTTCGACGTCCAAATCTGTCGGCCAGGAAACCGAATATGAGTTGACCAAGTACGGAACCCACAAGGGTGATGATGTTGATTTTGAGTTCATGGTCGAGATGACGGTCGTCTTTCCAGTACACAAAAGCAAGAGACGGTAAGATGACATTGGTGGCGAACAGATTATAGCTGTCTGTGAAAAAGCCAGAGCTTGCCTGTTGGGACCGGAGTCTTAGACGGGTGCAGTAATTTGATGTGGTGATAGACGGAAGGAAGGTGGGAAGATGGGACGGTGGGAAGAGGGGTTGAAGTGTGAATCATGGCATGGGATCGGAGCGCGCTCTCCTGACTCACCACAAAGAAGACTTTCCAGAGAAAACCCCGCCGGTCGATGGCTCTCGTTACAATCGCTCTTTTGGCTGCTAAGTTCTGGATCCAACGTCAAGTACAGCACCAGAATGTTGTTAGGATGCCCTTCTACTTACCGGGAGATGCGCGTTTCCCACTGGACGAAAGCCTCTCCAGAACCACGACCATCCGGATGGAATGCTTTCACTCATGGCGAAATCGATGCTTGGTCGAGGTCGTTGCAAGGCCACATCCGATGGTATCGGTCGTCCTCGAGAGTATTAAAGTCCATGGTGTCATCTGGTGGTGCCTCGTACGGGGCGCAGCTTCGTAAAGATAAGTTAGAAGGCAACGAGGCTGACAGGCAATGGGCTTCTTGGCCTTGGGGGCTGCAAAGTCGGCCTGCATGAGATTGCACCCCCCCACCAGGCGGCTGCGCAAGGCTGAGCTGAAGGACTCGATAACTAACTTATTTCTCGTCCTCTCACAGTCCGACTTCCGAGCACGTTTTCAACGCCCGGGTACGTCTAAGGGACGGCGAAGAGAGCGATGTTTATTGATGGCGTACGCACGGCGCCCTCGACACGCTCACACGAGCTCTTGCGCCTCCGTCTCTTGCAACTGTGCCCGCGCCCGCCTATCTCACACCTTTCCCGTGAAAATGACTGATGGCGCACCGAGGAACCCCAGCTCCATGACCCGAGTCTTTACACAGTCTATCGTTGCATATTCATTATGATGGATCTTGGATACTCCATCTCGGAACTGATCAACCTCGGCATCAATCTCAAACGCATCTATGATTCCTTTTTCGCTGTGTACGACAATGCACCGAATCGCATCAGACAGCTTATGAGACTCGTAGAGCGTTTCACTTCTCAGCTTTGTGAACTTGACTGGATCCTCAAGCGGACTGGAAGAGAGTACCCGGGCCAAGATGATTTCAAAGAGACGTTGGAAGAATGCCAGTCCTTCATCGAAGAGTACAGAGCGACCCTAGACCGTCGCAGCCCACGGGGTGTAGTTCAGACCGCGCTGTATACCTTCGACAAAGAAAAAGTCGAATGGCTCCTGAACCGGATTTCTATACGTAAGCCGTGGTCACATAGTCTCCCGGTAGAGCAAGAGGGATTCTAAACATGTACACATAGATGTCCAAGGGATCGGCTTCTTCACAAACAACCTGCTTCTGTATGCAAGTATCTCATCATGGATGTCTCTGAACAACGGCTAAGTCGTATGCAGACGAAAACTGTACGGTGTCGATGACACAATAGTTACTGCAGCAGCACCCGCAGTAGCACCTCCCAATGATCTGGCAGATGAACTTAAGGAGTTATACAAGGAGGCTACCCTGTATCAATACAGGCGCCGAAGGTTGGACGGCCAAGCGCTTCAAGTTTCGCACGCACATCACACTGGCACTGCGGCGGTCGAAAATGACTTCCATAATTTCTTGGACCAAGTTCGGCGCCGACTAGAACAAAGAGGAGTTGTTGACAAGGAGCTGGAAACGGTCCACCATTTACCGGTAGAGACTGCATTGCCGAATGATCTGTTGCTGGATTATACCGAGCAAGGGCTTGCCCGTCATGCTGTCAGCGGGGCATCGTCTCGAAGTCGTCCACTATTTACGCCAACTACTGTGTAAGTTTCATGTACTATGTTATTGCAGTAAATTACTCATCGCGTGCTTTTAGCAAAATTGGTTCGGATCGATATGAAGTTTGTGATATCTTGATCAAGGAGAACGGACGCAAGATTACAAGCCGGAACCGAAGCCACACCGTTACCATAATCCACAGATGTATGTGTCCCTATTCTTCACTACTTTCTCATTGACTAACGCAGTGTTTACTGTTCAGTGTCGTCAGATCAAAGCAGATACCCTTATAGCACACCAGCAGTTCAGAAGCCCGAGGTTTACTTCCTCGGCGACCAGTCTGTCCAAGTGTATAAAGAAGGGCGACAGATAATGGAGGCCACCATCGAAACATGCCATTTCGAGCCGAGGAAAACACCCATCTATAAGATGACTGAAGCAAAGGCCCATGTTCTGTTCCAGGAAGTCATACGAGATAAGGATCTTCAACATGTAATCACATTCGAAACGCTCATCACAGGTCGGAGGAACAACGTTAACGAAGACCCCGAGTCTTCGTACGAATACATCAAGCTCTGGAACGAACCGAACAGCCATGAAGTCACAGCCTCATTCTTCATACCCGATGCCGGGACGCCGGCATCAGGGAGACATATGGAGTTCTCGTCCGATTGGCTCAAGCCTTTGTCCGTCACCAAAGAGAAACACGTCAGCCTTGATTTTGTGTCCAGTCATGATCTAGAACCGCCACCGCCACCTACACGAAGGACATCTTCCTGGAGTACCTTCATACGCCAGCGGTTGAATCAATCCGCAACGAAACCTGCAGGTAGGAAGACCGTCAGGGGGCTCCTTCCGCGAAAAGGGTACTCACACTCGAAACCAGTCCCAGCAAGCCCAAGGCACCAACCCAGCCCCTCATCCGGCTCCACCGCAACAAGTACCGACCGAAGTCCATCGAGTGCGGGCACCACAGCTGTCACAACCACACTCTCCTCGCGAGATTTCTTCGCCAGAGACGTCAAATGGTTGAAGATTGAGTTCGAGACTGTCAATGGTAAGAATACCTCCAACAGAAGCCTACTCAATATGTACAGAATAGGAATGAGAAAGACTAACCAGGCTCTACTATGAAGACCAGATCATCTTCACCAAAGCCCTGAAGACGAGCCAAGATGAGCTGCGTGAGGTTCGCGCATCACAGCGTCATCCGGAACCGGATTTTGGCAAGTTTTCGTTCAAAGTTGAGGAGTATATCAAAGATATCCATGAGTAATACTGGGACCATTCATTCGGCGTTGAGGGCGGTCGGATAAGGCGTTGCGGATCTCTGGAAGTACTCAAATATTCTGTTTTCGAATGTATAAGTATGAAGGGTCGAGCTTTTGAGGTGAAAATGGTGATTCATGGCGGCGGAGTTTCGAAACGACGACCACTAGTTTGTTACGCAAAACGCGATTTCGGAAAGACTGCGGGCACGAATCCCCAGACTCCCCGCATGTTAGATCTAACAAACTTGGCCAAGTACATACCTGACGCCACACGCTAAATCACACTCACCCCGCATCCGTCATGCACTCCATATTCCCCAATCAACACCTCCCTATCTCCGAGTCAAACATCAACCACGAACAATCCATTTCGTACTCTCTTACGTCCCCCAACTATCTCTATACTGTACAAATTATCTCACGATGCCCGACCTCACCGGCAACCCCAACGACCACCCTCTCACCAAATTCTCCACCTCGCTCTCGGGCCACTGCCTCTGCGGAAGCATCCACGTGACGATCAACGATTCCGAGCTCTTCACCAAGCGCCGAGGCCACCTGTGTCATTGCGCTAATTGCCGCAAAGTGGCTGGCAGCTTCGTGGCCGCGAACCTGCTGATCGAGGAGGACAAGGTCGAGATTGAGGACAGGAATGGAACGTTGAAGGAGTATGTGGATAAGGAGACGGGGAGCGGGACGCCGCTGGGTAGGTTCTTCTGCGGGACATGCGGAAAGTGAGTGCACCCTCTTGCGCGTTGCTTGGACATCTTGGATGCTACTTTTGCAGGATTGGAAGACAGATGGTCGTCCGTTCTGTCGCTTCTTATTGTCTTGCTAACGATATTCTCAATCCGGGCAGTCCCATCAAATCCGTAGTACCGGCATACAAAGGAAAAGTCGTGCTGAAGATGGGAATCTTTCCGCGCATCCCAGCGCCGGAGTGTGAGTCGTTCGCGTTGCATCGACACGACTGGCAGGGCGTGCATCAGGGCATGGACCAGTATAAGATCAAGACTTTTGGAGAAAGGTTGGAGGAACCGATGTTGTTGATGGAATGAATTGACTTGGGGACGTCGAGTCAGGAGAGTAAATCGACTCTGTACATACGATTTGGCCCAGACTTATCTGTAATTACCGTCTGTCTGTGTAAAATAGTTCGCTCGAGTGGCTCGACTGGTCTTTTTTGATCCTTCTGGGAGATCACTGATCGGCGTAGAAATGGCGACTCCGCATCATGCTTCCGCAGCTCTTTTGAGGTCCTCCGCCCATAGTTCCAATCCCGACTGCACCTTTCCACCCGTCGTATACTTGACAAACCAAGCGAACGGCCCATCAAAAGTCATATACGTCCGATAAGTACACTGAACCGTCCCATCTTCAGTCCTTAACTCAGTGACCTCATTAACCCTTACTGTCCTAAGTAAGAACAGCGGAAGTCCGTCCTGATCCCACGACACCCTCCATGTGCCCTGTTCTGCGTTCGTCGGCGACGTAGGCGTCTCGACAACCGTGACTTTCTCGATACTACCGCCTGGAACCTTGCGAAGCTGGCCGAAGAAGGGCATGCAGACGTCGAAGTGCATTCGATGGCCTACTTTCAAGTGGGTTTCCGAGTTGACATCATTGGAGCTCTGGTCGCTTGCCAGAACGCGCGCAGCAGGGATGAATGAGTTCCACGATGGCCAGGTCGAGAAGTCGGTCAACAGCGCGAAGACCTTTTCACCGGGCGCCGATATTGTGATGGAGGTGCTGGGACTGAACACGGAAGACATGGCGATGATGGTGGACGGTCAAGTACAGGGGTCGGCGACATCATGGTAGCAGAACGTGTACGGTGGGCCAAGCGGCGTTTTGTGCAGAACCTCCTCCACTACGGTGAGCCAAAACGACATCTGCGAAGATCGTGATCCCTATGCGGAATATATCCGCTTCCAGACTACGAGAACTCTTCTGTGCATTTCCCCCCGCCAAATCACAGCGATTTCTTTGCTGTAATGTTGGGACTCTTGTTGGAAGTCGAGATTCCAATATCGCTCACAATAATCCCCAGAATCCAGCAATTTACGAGAAAGAATATGACACTCGACAACCACAGGCCTGGGACAAACGTTGATCGACCGAGAAATTCGAGTTGATAGCCTTGCTGAAGCCACATTGCCTATTCGAGTTCAGTAAGTCATGTGCGCTGAAGACAGTCCTGTGGGAAGATTTACCTGCCCGAGTACCCAAAGGACTGCTGCGGTGATGCCCTTGGTGGGATTTTGCAAAAGCGAAGAGTTTGGTAGATAGAATGGGAGGAACACCATATACCATAAGAAATACTGTCACGAATTAGCGAATGCGGATTTTTCTTTCTCAAGGATGGTCATACCTGGCTAGTGCAGACTTTGTTGAATGTCACAAAAGCGAAAGTCTGCGCAAGCATTGTGGAAGCCAGATCCTTTTTTGCTAGGGACAAAGGAATCAAAACGGTGCTGAGAAGTAGTTGAGGGACAAATGCCAGTGACTCGAGGCGAATTGCAGGCGCACCCATCGGTGATGAGTTCAAATAGAGCAGGGTGTTGTATGGAGAGAAGTTGTGGCGGTGGTCTATCCTGGTAAGATGATGAAAGTAACTGTGTTCCAGGAAAGGTGATCCGTATCTTCGGGTCATCAGCAAAGGATCATCTAGCGGACATGGAGTCACATACAGGTAAAACATGAAGATATTCAGGATCATGAACGTTAGAATGCTGTACGAAGCTAGGTTGATACGAGCCCGGTTGAAGAAGGCCAACATGGAAGAAATCACACCTGGACAGCGCTCACGCTTGGCTGACTTTCCTCCACCTACGTGCTCGTCATCAAGCCACCAGACGATGGAAGCAGCGTAAATAAAAGGGTAAATCTTGAAATGTACGGCAACTCCTAGAAGGCAGCCAGCCAGCCTGATCTTCCTTTGCGTAACGGTCCAAAGTAATGCAGTGACTATGAAACCCAACAGGCCTTCCGAACTTCCTCTGGTGCTGATCTGTGCCACCATTGGGTTTAGCAGCCATATAGAAGCAAATTTAAGGGCCCTTTCTGTCGGCATCTTTGCGGTAGACCGAAGAACGAGAAGAATGAACCATCCCGCAACGATATCACCAAAAGCAAAGAGAACCTTGCCGAAAGAAAACCACCAGCCTGGCCACGTGGTAGGATAGATGAGCCAGGCGAGAAGAGGCGTGTATCTGTAGGTGTCTCTCGCGTACGGAGAGTGGCCTTGGGAGATGAAGCGCGCGGCATCCGTGAAGACAAAGTAATCAATGTCTGTGTACTTCATTGGGGAATATGCATCCTGGAAAAGTCCATAGATCAGGAGAACGGCGCGCAAAGCGATTGCGGTCGAGAAGACGACGCGTGGGCTTGAAAGTAGCGCCATGCTAAGGCCGGGTAGAAGGACGGTCTGGATATTCTCGAAGTGAACAGAAGGGAGCTCGGGGTTGTTGCATTGAAGTTGAGTGATGAATCCCCTAGGAGTGTCGGGGGTAGTTGAGTGAAGATGGGGCGAGCGTAGCCGAGATGTCGGCTTTCCCCAATTTGCGTCACGCAGCCCCGGGCTTGCAGTGAAGCTCAAACGCCAACCACGCCGACAAGCAGATATATCTACCCCGCCCCTCCAAACTCATGGGCCAAAAACGCAGCTACACCGAAGCCATGGACGACTCCGCTAAGCAGACGTCCTCGCCCTTCCTCCCCATGTTCGAGAACTTCCGCGCCGAGCTTGACGAGCATCACGACAGGCGCGAGCGGATCATCAAGGCCTCGCGCGACATCACAGCGGCCAGCAAGAAGATGTGAGATCGGACGACTCGCCAGAGTATTCCACTGCTAACACTTTGTAGAATCTTCGCGCTTCAGAGGTACCTGATCCCACAGTACCAACCAGCGCAATCCACTGACTATTTCTGACCAGAGTCCGCAAGCTTAATCAGAAACTCCCTCCCCATGTTGCCAAATCGACCGACCCGTACTGGCAAACCATCCGCACCGCATATGCCTCGATATCACCGGACTTGCAGGGAAACAATGCTTATCGCTACGCGCGCAACATCACCGGCGGTCACCAAGAGTTCATGGAATCGTTGAGCTTCCAGCACTACCTCGAGACACAGAAGCTTATATCCTACGAAGAGTCCTGCGCGAAGCTCGCGGAGCTGGGAGCTGAGGGCGGCGCGATCATGCTGACCCCGGAGGACTACATCCTAGGCATATTTGACATGGTCGGCGAACTGATGCGCTTTGCGGTCACGGCTATGGCAACAAGCGGGGTGCTGCCGGGCGGCGAGGCCAGGAGACAACCGGCGCAATCAGAGCAGAAGGACGACGACAAAATGGATGTCGATGCGACGACGGAAGATAAGGAAGAGAGGCGCAACGTGCTGCAAGACATGCGTGAGCTGCGCACGCTTCTGGAGGGTCTGGACGCTTCGAGCGACTGGAAGTTCAACTCGGACGTGGAAAAGAAGATGGGCGTGATGCGGACGTGCGTGGAGAAGGTGGAAAATGGACTTTATGGACTGATAATCCGGGGAAGGGAGCGGCCGAAGGGCTGGATGCCGGATTTGGGTGGAGAGAGGAGGGGCGGCGATGAAGTGGAGTCCTACTGAGCGCGCGCGGGTCACACGATAGACGACTCAAGCGCAGCGGTAGGTATGCCTGGGCGGGCTGACTGGCTGGAATCGAGAGAAGGCATGCGGTTGTTCTGCGCTGTCCGAGACATTCAGGTGCAGGTGTGCATTTAGTGGTGTTGGTGGTGATGATGATGCGGCGGGCTTGGCCGGTCATAAGGCAGGGCTGGGCCCAAGTGCCGGCACCTTCTCACCAGTCCGCGCGCACTTTGACACCCGACTCATCAGCTCGACCCACGACACCGCCCACTGCTGCCATCATCCACCCCAAAAGCCATGCCCAGCGCTTGCGCGCACTCTCTATCTCATACATTCTTTCACCATGCCAAAGCTTTAATCACCGTCTGTGAGATGACTCACTCGCCTTGAAACACTGGATTTCGCGCCGACACAGCAAGCCCACTTGCACCCATCACCGACCAACCTCCACTCTGTACGCCGCCTCCCAACCGGGTGCTCACCCACCACCCTATCCCCCACTGCCGTGCTGATCCAGACCCGGTAGTATTCCAGAGGCATAACATGCCGCCGCGCAACATGCGCAAGACCTCCCCGCTCCGCGCCCAACCGCCCGAGGCACCCGAGCCGCCCGCTCGCAAAGTGTTCAACTGCATCGTCGACGACACCGCTTTCCTCGCCGGCGTCAAGAAGAGCACCAGAGATGGCATCAGGAAGTGGGTGAACAGCGGCGCCATGCGCCTGTTTGTACCTCTTCAAAGTGAGCCTCTATCTTTCGCCTCACAAACATGTCGCCGGCTAACCGTTTACCAGCCTTGAACCAGATTGACCAAATCAAGAAGGCCAACACCAAAGATAGCACGAATGCAAAGGACGCCCTGATCTGGCTTGATGAAGTCACCTCTGAGCCCCACGTTGTCGCAGCGGGATTGGTACAGTTGCAAGGAGGCGACGAAATCTACGGCACATGGGACGAAGTCGAGAAGCATGCTATGCCACAGACGCTCTTCACCGAGAACGAGTATCCCGACGACGTTGATGGCCTCGCCGATGAGCTTTACGATTCCTACATTTCGAACGACAGTTCCGATCGCAACTCCTCAGGAAGCTCGACCGAGCACCGCGAGAAGACACCCGAGTCGCCCCGCTCGACCTGCTCTTCGGCTGACCCCGAGATCGCTTTGCTGTCTCGCAACACGCAGAACACTGCCAAGGCGAATGGCGCCCTCAAATCTCGCGACAGTACTGCCCGCAACAGCCTCAATCTCTCCAGGCCGAAGACCGCTCAGAAGACCTCTTCGGTCTGCCCACCGCGTTACCGACCGTTCTTCAACTATGTGCTCTGGAGAATCCACCATGAACAGAACCTAGACATCTCACCCGAGTCCTTCATCGTTCTGGCCAACGACCCCGCCAAGCAGGCGATCGCATCGCGCTTCAGCGTGCGTGCCAAACGTCTCGAACAGATGCGTGACATCGTCGGTCGCGAGGAACGAGACTACCGCAATCGCGTGGCTCTTTTCAAAAAGGAAACCGGAATCGAGTTTGTCGAGGAGAAGCCCGCTGAGGACCCCGACTCCGATGAGGACGAAGTCGTCTTCAAACGCCCGGTTGTCAAGGCTGCTCCTCCAAAAGCAGGTCCCCAGCAAGTCTTCGATCCGAACGACTTTGGCCGTTCGCAGCACATTGTGCCTCCGGCTGCCCCTGCTGCTGCGCCTCCGACCGCTCCACGTGGTAATCGTGGCGGCAGAGGTGGCCCTCGAGGCGGCCGTGGAGGTTTCGCTCCCGCCGCACCAGCTGCTATGGGACGTGTCACTCCCAAACCTATCGACCCAAACGCCCCGATCGACCCGAACTCATTCGCTCGTCCTCCACCGGCGACTCGGAGCTTTCGCGGTGGCCGTCGCAAGCTGTGGGAGCCGGCTTAATTGAGATTCGCATTGCGGTGCCAAGTCATCAAAGACGGGCGCTCGCACATAACGAGTAATCACTTCAAGAACAAGAGCTGACATGGGTTGACTTGTGAAAGTCAACCTATGGCAAGTTCCCTGGTCTGAGCAGAGCTTGACGCGCTGCAAAGTCGGAAAGATGGGTTTCGTTCTCGCACTCGGCTTCAGCGGTTTCTACAGTGCACGCTTCCACAGCCCCTGCAACGTACAATTTGTCAAGCTTCAATCTGCAGACCAAAGGCCAGAGTTCTGGTACATGGCCGAATTTGGCAGTCAACTCAAGAACACGGATTTCGTGGAGGACAGGATATGAGGAGAGTAGGATGGTTGATGTGGATGTCACTTTTTGCTTTATTGTTTCGGCCTTTTGGATTCTCTTGGTCAAATGGTCAGCAGCCAGCGGATAGCGAGCGGCCAGATACTTAGCTACTGCTTGCTGCCGTTGTCTGCGCTCGGGAGTCCTTGCTGGTAAATGGGACAAGATTGGATTCGCCGACGACATGGCGCCTTTGTATGTAGAGGACCTGCTTCACTCATTCAGTCAGAGTCCTTGATGTAAAGCAACTATGCATTCGTTCACTTAGACACGTTGGCTACCTCGCAAGCAAAAGGATGTTTGGGAGAAGCCCTCAAGTGGAAATGCGTAGACCGGGATGTCTCATCAATCGCATCGGCCGGTGGGGTTGACATGACTCGTACACAGATCCCAGACCGGCGCCAAGAGTCTGACGCACGACTAGCGCCCATCACTTCGCCCGTCTATCTTAAACTTGCCCTGGCATACCTCACTCTCGCATCCTCTTCTGCGTATGGCGCTTGCCCACTTTCTCCCCTCTCCCCGTCGCCTACACTCCCACCCTCCTTTCTGATCACTTTCACTCAACTACCCACGGTCGCAATGGGACGAGACAGGTTCGCGCGCCAGTCTCTTGGCACACTACACAGCCATGTTAAACAGGTGACGATTCCCGTCGCAAGCGATTCCGGTCTTGACTGATACCTCAACCCAGTCGCGTGTGCTCATGGTTGGCGCCGGCGGCATCGGCTGCGAATTGCTCAAGAACCTCGTCCTCACCGGCTTTGGCAATATCCACATCGTCGACCTTGACACCATAGATCTTTCGAACCTCAATCGGCAGTTCCTCTTCAGGCACGAACACATCAAGAAATCCAAGGCTTTGGTGCGTTGAACCAATGCTATCCTGTAACACGCGACATCAAGCTGATTGTGGAAATTGGTGCAGGTCGCGAAGGAGTCCGCCAGCAAATTCAACCCTCACGTCAACATTGAACCCCATCATGCCAACATCAAAGACCCACAATTCAATGTCGAGTGGTTCAAGACCTTCAATATCGTCTTCAACGCTCTGGATAATCTGGATGCGAGGCGGCACGTCAACAAAATGTGCCTGGCGGCTGATGTGCCCTTGATAGAAAGTGGCACGACTGGCTTCAATGGACAAGTGCAGGCTATCAAGAAGGCATGTGGAAATATGGATAAGGTCTTCCACACGCGCTGACAAGAATCAGGGTAGAACCGAGTGCTACGATTGCAACGTCAAAGAAACGCCGAAGAGCTTCCCAGTCTGTACCATACGCAGTACCCCAAGTCAACCAATCCACTGCATCGTCTGGGCCAAAAGCTACCTTTTCACGGAGATCTTTGGAATCAGCGAGGACGAAGCGCCTGAGCTCGATCACACTGAGGACTCCGAAAATGCGCAAGAGATTGAGAATCTTCGGAAAGAGGCACAGGCACTGAAAATCATCCGCCAATCGATGGGCTCAGAAGACTTCCCTCGGCTCGTATTTGAGAAGGTCTTCAAGGAGGACATCGATCGCTTGCTCTCCATGCAAGAGATGTGGACGAATCGCAGACCGCCGCAGCCATTGGATCACCAGAAGGTGTTCCAAGATTCACTTGGAGTAGGCCCGGCTGTTACACACCAGGATCAGAGTGTTTGGACCTTGGCTGAGAACTATGCGGTCTTTGCCGATAGTCTGCGTCGGCTCAGCAACCGGTTGGAGGAGTTGAAGGCGAACGCAGACACCGGGAACGCTCCACCAGTGCTGAGCTTCGACAAGGATGATGTCGACACTCTGGACTTCGTCGCCGCGAGTGCCAACCTGAGATCCATCGTCTTTGGCATTGAGACGAGATCGAAATTCGATATTAAACGTATGTGTTTCGTTTTGCTATTCTACGCCAGTCACTAATATAGTTTTAGAAATGGCGGGCAACATCATTCCGGCTATTGCAACGACTAATGCCATGACGGCGGGACTTTGTGTGCTTCAGGCATTCAAGATCATGCAAAATGATTACGAAAAGGCTAAAATGGTGTTCC
This sequence comes from Saccharata proteae CBS 121410, assembly GCA_010015785.1. Classification (NCBI taxonomy): domain Eukaryota; kingdom Fungi; phylum Ascomycota; class Dothideomycetes; order Botryosphaeriales; family Saccharataceae; genus Saccharata; species Saccharata proteae. The sequence goes on from ML978715.1 coordinate 242,787, forward strand.
TCACGCGATCGACTGAGCGGGTGATAACTTCCGAGAAGCTGCATCCACCTAAACCCGAATGCCCAGTCTGCGGTGTCGCGCAGACTACGCTCGTCGTCGACACGTCACGGGCTACGATCAAAGATCTCGTGGAAGACTTCTTGCGCATCCAGCTTGGGTACGGCGAAGAACTTAGCATTACGAGCGACGCTGGTATCCTCTATGACCCAGAGCTGGACGATAACTTGCCGAAGAGGTTCGCGGAAGTCGGTCTCAAAGGAGACAGCTTTGTGACCGTTGTCGACGAAGAGGATGAAAACCCTCGCGTCAATCTCGTCTTCAGCATCGCCGAACAGTACGTGATCTCGTCTACTGTGTCATCATTGTTCGTGTGCTAACGAGAATCCAGGTCTCTCCCCGAGGATATGAAGCCCATTCGTCTCCCGGAGAAACTCGATATTGCCCGCAAACCCAAGGCTGCAGCGGCGCCCGCGACCAACGGACATGATAACGCAGCCACTAACGGCGTAGGTGAGAAGCGCAAGCGTGATGCTGCAGCTGCTGAGCTCGAAGACGAACAAATCCGGAAGCGCGGCAAAGTTGCTGAAGAACCAGCTGGTAAGGACGACATCATCGTCTTAGATGACTCCACAGCAGGCGCCATTCTCATCGACGATGATTGAGATTACGCCGGTTTGCTCGCACGATCCATCGGCACGACCCGGACATAATCGTTGTCCATGCCAGGCAACTATGAGCTCAGTCAGAAGCTGGTCGATTGGTGCTTCTGCCTCGCCAGGTGTCCCTCGACTTCGCTCGTCTGAAGTTCACCTCCCTCCCTCCCCTTTTGAACCAATCCCCGTCGTGCTCCGATCGTCGCCTAGTCATTTAGACCTGAATTGCTGCGTTAGATGTACGATACCACACATTGCATTCAGCAGCGCAAAGCCCGCTTACCTCAGCTCCTATCCCTCCGTCGAGGTTCAAAATGCAGCCATTGGCGTACTGATTTTGGGCGAGGAAGACGGCTGCCTCGGCGATCTCATGCGGTTCGCCAAAGCGTCCAAGCGGGATTTTCTTCTTTGCATCGGAACTTGCGCGTTCTGACATATCTGCGTGGCTGTACGTTAGAAGATGATCGTTTTGGGAACCATAGAAGGGGGCAGGTGGTTGGGGGCTAGGATAACAGGCTTCATTGCGCCGTGCCCAAGCTCTTGGGGGTTTATCCCATATTAAACTGCTTCAATCATGCACAGTACTTACTCTCTGTCATCCTCGTGCGGATGTAACCGGGTAGAATGGCGTTCACTCTCAAGCCCAAAGGACCAAACTCGCCAGCGAGGGAGCGCGTCAGTCCTGCCACAATCAGTTTCAACGATCTGCAAAAGACGTGATTTCGAAATCGCTACCTATGACGCCGGCCTTGGATGCAGCGTAAGCCGCCGCTCCCCTCCCTCCTTTCACCGCCAACACGGAAGAGATGTTGATGATGCAGTTCACCGAATGAGTCTGGTCCGTCCCCTTCATGTTCACGGCCCGCCTCACCATGCTCCTCCCGAGGTACTTGGCCGCCAAGGTTGGAACCAGCAGGTTGGTCTGGAGTGTTTCTTTGATAGAACCCACTTCTTGGCGGAAGAGTAGGCCATCGTATTGGACGCCTGCGCAGTTGACCAGGATGTCGATGTTGGGGTCTGGTTGCTCTCGTTTCAATTTTGCTTCTGATGCACTTTTGCTATCGTCCTTCTGGGGTTTCGACGAGACAAGACCGGAATCGGCGGGTGAAGATTCCTCATTGTCCGTCGATGTCTGCACCAAGTTGCCAGCTTTAGTGGCGGCGCCAGCATTAGTGTCTACAACAGCTTCAGTCTCGGTGCTAGCTTCATTGTCGGCAACAGCTTCAGTCTCGGTGTTAGCTCCAGTGTTTGCATCCGCTCCAGAATCGGCACCAGCATCAGAATCGGCATCATGATCTTCAGCCTTGACAGCATCACCATTCGCGTCAGCAGCGGCGATCTCTCCATTGCCGTCCCCCCTCATCTTCAGCATAGATGTATCACCACGAGAGAGCATTTCCCAAAACGAATCTTGCGTGATTGAGCTGGTGCTATACAACAGCATACTCTCCTTGTATTTGCCCCTCGCCTCGTCGCAAAGATCAAGCGTCTGCACGAGACGTTCGGTGTCGCGGCCGATGACGGTGATGTTGGCGCCGAGACGGGCGAATTCAATGGCGATGGCGCGGCCGATGCCACTCGAGCCGCCCGTGATGAGACAATTCCTGTTGGTGAAGGGGCCGGGGCGACTGGAGGAGATGGAAAAATAACGTGATAGAAGGACTGGGGCATGTGGTATGGGTTTTGGGCGCGCTATGAGGCGCGGCCGGAGTATGAGACGCATTGCGTTAAGGAATTGATTGTTTGTGAAAAGTATGTGCTGTATCTGACGCCGGATGATTCATAATGTTTACATTTGGACCTTCACTCTTTGCACTGGATGAAGTCGTTGATATCCAGCCCGCGAGGTTTTACCGGCCGCCCGGGCTAAGTTATTCTTTGACGGCCCGGAGATATTCCACCACAGCTCCACCACACCTAGGTATCCACCTCAATCCTTCACCTCTGTCGAAAATCCACTCAACATCCTCTCAATATGGCGGGAGGGCAGTCAGACTACGTGACGCTCGTCTCCAGCGACGGCTTCGAGTTCAAGGTGCAGCGTTCCGCAGCCCTTACCTCGGGCGCCATCAGGAGGATGTTGGATCCAACCAGTATGTTTCCAAGTCTCATCTCACCGTCCCCTCAATCCTTTGGGACCGTGTATCATGCAAGCAGTCGCGCTGACATTCTCTTCTACAGGCAACTTCTCCGAGGCACTCACGGATCGCTGCGTGCTCGAAACCATCAACGGCGTCGTGCTCGAGAAAGTCTGCGAGTACTTCTACTATCACGAGAAGCACAAGGAGGCAAAGGACGTGCCGGACATGGATATCCCGCCAGAGCTCTGCCTCGAACTGCTCATGGCGGCGGACTTCTTGAATGGTAGGTGTCATCATGTCCATGCCAGTTTACTTGCTTGGTGGCCATGAGCTGACGATAATGAATATAGCTTGAAATCGACGCCCATAGCTTACGTGGCTTGAGCCCCGTACTTTCTCTACGATGAAATGACGAAGCGGATTACGAATGAATGTAGAGGCATGCTGCGGAGTTGGGTAGCGATACGGCGTTTAAAGGCGAGCGCTCCGGCGAGGTATACCCATTTTTGCTCCTTCCACCTAGTCGGTTTCGGCAGGCCCTATCAAATCAAACGATTCCATGTCTCATCTGTGCCGACTCACCCTAATTTGGCGTGGATGGTCACTATCACAGCCTCTGCATCACGAGCATATACGTTCGACTCCTCTCGCTCCATGAGTCAAACGTCTATAGTTGATGCAAAATCAACCTTTCCTCTCTATTCAGTCTGCATCATGTCAATTTTGGTTGATGTCGGACTTTATTCCAGATCGGATACATCCTATGTCGCGATGAACCTTAGTCAGACACAAAGTACTCAACAATGAAACCCCGTTTCGATATGACGGCTACCTGTAGTGACTGAGTCTTTCCAGGGCTGTCTCACGGACAATTAGGCTTTGTGTGTTTCAATCTGTGCTAAGTCTGAATCAATGCGGGTTGCTACCCTTCAAGCCTTTACTCTTGCACAATGCATTGTGCCCGAGCGAGTCCCACCATGGCAACCTTGCGCACGATAGATGAAGCTTTCCGTAACCCGATGTCTCCCTACAATGTCCTTTCTCTAGAGCGCATGGCCAACACTCATTGTCCACCCGTAATTGCTTTTCCTCCATTCAGGGCACGGCCTCGTATACCATCATGACAGTTCACGAAGCCCATCTCTATAAGACCGCTGTAGTCTACTGATACGAGGAACCAGACAGCAACAGCTAGCGAACAACCAACAAACAGCGCACATTCAAAATGCCCAGCAAATCGAACCAGAAGGAGGCGAGCAAGGAACACGAGTCGCAACAGCAGTCCCAGCCACAAAACCAACAGTCGCAAGCACAGGAGCACAAGTCGAACCCGTTCCGGTACTGTGAGATGTGTTTCCAGAGGTGGTCTGTTGATGCAGCCCAGAGCTCCGCTCTCATGCAGCAGCACCACCATACTCACCGCCATGATAAGGCCATGGTATGTGCTCCTGATATTTGGAATCAGAGCACTCCCATGTATTTGGAATCAGTGTGAGGAGCCAGGTATATATTGAGCCTCCCCGCTCCATCATCTAGAGAACAATTCACATCATCTTCATCGTTCAACATGGTCGGCCTGCCGTTCTTGCACTAAGGGGAAGAGGCAGACCAAGTGCGACGGGTGCAAACAGCGCGCCAAGTGTCCTGGCTGCGGGCGGTAGTCGCATCACGGAAAAACGTGGATTGAGGCCAATGCGGAAGCGTCGTGATGGAGTTTGGATGATGTAGTGCTAGTGTGGCGATGGTTTCGATCAAGTCTGAATGAGCACCTCGAGCCGATTGACCGGGAGTCAGGGCTTTCGGGAGGCGAAAATGAAAAGTTCTGCAAAAATATGATCCTGCACGTTGATAGCATTTTGATACTACGGAGTTTGACAAGTGTGACAGGTGTGAAAGAGAATGGAAGCCATGGGCCTGCATATCGAAACCATGGATGTGTTATCCACAGTGACGAGTAAAGCATGAAGCCATCCTCAGCTCACAAGTCTGACTCCTCGGAGTCGAAGTACGGGCACAATTCCATGCGGCCGTCCCTGCGGAGCTCTTTCTTGGCCGTCACCTCTTTCTCGTACAGGCTCTCCAAGACTTCGAACCAGACGTGTGCATCCCTGAGCGCCGTTCTGGATCTGTTGAGCTCGTCGCGCAGATCGCCGAAACTGTTGTCAGCCAGCATTTTCTCCGCGTCCTCGATTTCCGCCTTGGCGTTGACGGCCTGCCTCGCGGCCTCGAGGCGTCTCTTGACGAAAGCGCGGAGCCACTCGCCAGACTGTTGGGTGTTGCGCTCGCATCCGCGCGCGAACCACATGCCTTGCTCCAGCGAGTCCAGCGAGGCAAGAACGGTCTTGAACGACATGATCTCCTGCATGTCCCGGCCGATTATGCGCTGGAAGGTGAAGGCCATCGATTGTAGGTCTTGGAGGTTAGCTTGCTTGTATCTGTCGGCGGCGGCCCGGCCAAGGATGTTCCAGTCCTGTTGCCTGTCTTCCAGATGCCAGTTGAGACGGCACAGCTCGATGCGGATCTTGGCGGCCATGGTGCCGACTGCGTGGAGCTTGGCCAGCTTCCTGTATTGCATGAGGCTCTTGCAGAGGGCTTGAGCTCGGTGCCCTGGGCCGTAATACTGGGTCGGGATGCGCGGAGCCGGGATGTCGAGAGTGGTGAAGGCGTGGTGGTGTCGATGGGGGGAGTGATATCCGAGCCCCGAACGCTGAGTGAGAAGGCTAGATGCCGCTTCGTCGACCAGGTTAAGGAAGACGATTGTGCGTCGCAGTACGGGGACGAGTTTCGAGATGATCTTGTTGGTACGGCACGCCATGGCTTCCTTGTGGGCGATACTGTTGCGCGCGACGGCGAGGTTGATCATGTAGTCGTTTGCTTCGAAAGGCGAAACCCATGTTTTCATGCCGAATCTGTATCTGTCAAGTGCGACATGTGTTCTGTGAGGCTCTTGCGACTTACCCATAGGCATGCAGCTGCTTTCGGCTCAACATCATGTACACGCGATCGGGATGATGCGGGTCTCGCCTCAGTGACTTAGGCAGACTGACCACATCATCGTGGCCGTCCGTGGCCATGATGCTGGGTTGCTCCTCCTTCAAGATCACATCTACACCATGGATTTCGTAGTGCTTGTGCTCTCCGAACACGGCTGTGTCATACGGATCTTGGAGGGTGAGACTGCCTGTGTCCGACTTCGCGTTGCTGCCATCCTCGCCTTGTTGATTGCCATTGTCAATACCAGAAGCTAGAGGATGCGCGGAATTATGCGCGGGATCATCGGCGAGTTTGAGAAGAAACTCGAGCATGATGTCTCCGACAGCGTTGTTGATGAACGCTGGTGCAGCCGTCTTCCAGATCCCGTTGTATTGGGTGAACATCCACTGTATATTCTGGCGTAGATGGCCCCGCTGTACACGTTGTTCAAGCGAAGACGGTTCCATGTTAGCGCAGCCCTCTAAGGTCTCAGTGGTGGGAGCGTGGATCGTGGATCGTGGTGACGGTGATTAGTTGTGTGTTGGGGGAAGACTGACGGTGGGCGTGTTTTATAGTGTCGAAAACCTGTGAGCAAACGCCGGGAAAGCGAGGCGCAAACGCCAACTCCAACACCGCGTCAGTGCGCCTCTGGCTCAGCCACTTGCAGCTGAGCTCGACATCGATGTAAACATACCCTCGGCCCTGGCATTAGGACTTCGAACGTCCACCTTCGATTACCACTCACATCAACTTGCAGCACTTGAGTTAGTATCAGAGAGGCAATAACCAAGCGAAAGCCGAGTTTTCTTTCCTCCAAAAACACAAATCTTCTTGCACCTTTTCCCGGTTGGTCCATCGTCACAACCGGTGGTCTTCACCTTCTTTCTTCTTTGGCCTCAAGAACCCATAATATCAAGAAGTAGTGATTACGATGCGCATCAACAGAAGAAGCAATACGGCGCAGAGGTAGCAGCAGTATACGGAGATGATAACGATGATTGCTACAAGTCTAAAAAACTACTTACAGACACACTCAGATATCGCTGGACAACGATAGCAGCCTTCCTGCTCCGCGTCAAAACCCATCATCCCAACGACCTATCCAGCACGCCCCTCATCCCCTCAGCAATGACCTCCGGCCGCGGAAATCTCCCTTTCCCGTCCACCACCACCCAGTTCTCCTCCCTCTCCAGACCCTTGATATCCTCCTTCCTCTCCCTAACCCACAGCGCACCCTGGACTTTTTCGCCAACGGCTTCGCCCAACGCCTTGCTCACAGTCTGTCGCAGGTCCTCGTAGTCGTGATCGGGGAAGCCGGCGCCGACGAGGATTACTTGGGGTAGACGGTGGGCAGTCGGGGCGCGGGAAGCGTTGCTGCCGATGGGGTGGGCGGGGTTGGCAACAGGGTTGGAGGAGAGGAGGGCGGGGAGCTCGTTCTTGGCTGCGGAGATTGATTCGCAGAAGTGGATTACTGGGAGTGCAATGTTAGCTTGAGAACGGAGCTGGATCTCATGCTTGGGCTGGCGCTGATGATATAGAGCTACGGCTCAGCTGGCGGTGGCGTACAATGGGTACAGGGGAAAGAGTACATGGGGAAGAAAGGTTCGGGACATGCCATCATATTCAGGCCTGAGCAGTTTCATAATCGTGATGGCGTTTTCGGCATTGCGGCCTACCAGCGCGAATGGTATGCCGTCAGTCGAGTCTGCCGCTGACATATCGCCTTTCTCTTCTCCTCCTTGTTCGAACACCAGATGCGGCGGAAGTGTGTGTAGAAATGTGAGCTTGGTTTGGAGATTCAGCAGAGGTACTTTGTTTGGAGTGATGTCCGTTAGGTCACCCATGGATCTCAGGTACTCCGAAGTCTCTCGGGTCTCCGCACTTGGCGTAAGCCGGATAAGACCTCACTGTAGAATATGAGCGCAGCGTGGCTACCGTCATGTTTACAATTGTCCCTGTTGAGTGTCTGTTATGGTGTAGCATTTTTGTGTACTGCATGCAAAGTTCAAGGGACGTCGGAATACCTCTCCGCGGATGATGGTTGGTGGTTGTCCGGGATCGGATATGTACATCATGTTTTCATGACTCGCGACAACCCATGGAAAAAGCATGGCGTGAGTCAAGACCGAGCGAAGTCAAATAGAGCCTTGGAGCTCCACCAAACTTGAGACTTCATCTCTAACCATATCTACGTGTATCGGTACATCCTCTACATGAACCTCTTCCATTCGCAGATCACCTCGCACACGAAACCTTCCACAGACACACAAAACGCGTCTCCAGCTCAAGCGTTCTTCTCTGCATCCGCAATGCTCGACAGCCTCCTCTCCTCCCTCCTCTTCGCGCTCCACGGGAAGTGAAACACGGGCACGACAAAGAAGCTGTTGGAGCTATCCGCAAAGCCAGCAAACGCGTTGTACCAGGCCAAAAAGGCGGCGATGATGCCAAAGGCGCCTCCGGCGCGCACCAAGGCCTCGTCGGGCGCGCCGGCCGTGTTGTTGATGTAGCCGATGCCGAGCATCAGGAAGGTGAGCCATACGGTGAGGAGGAGGGAACAGAAGGCGACGGTGGAGCGGAGGGTGCAGAGCCAGATGACGAAGGTGAAGATGAACCAGCCCTGTGGGTGAGAGGGTGGTTAGCCAAGAAGGTATCAAAAAGAGAAGGGAGGAAGAGACTCACAATCAGATACAGCCCAAACGCATTCGCAAACTCGGCCGTCTGGCCCCCATACGCCTCGATGATGCCAAACCCGCCCGGCGTGAACGTGATCCCCAACGAGATCCAAAATCCTCCATACGACGTCAACGCCGTCGCACCAAACGTATTCCCAACCGCCATCTCCCACATGCCCGCCAACAGCTGGATCAAGCCGCCGTACGCGTACGCCGGACCGACGACGATGTTCGGCGCCGCGAGACCCCGCGTGCCCAGGTTGACGAGGCTGAGCAGGAAGGTGGTGAGGGCGAAACCGCAGAGGCCGAGGGGCGCTGGGTTCGCGAATTTGGTCTGCGGCGTGTAGAGGCCGGGTTGGAACTCTCCGCCGAAGGCTGGGAGGCGGGAGACGCCTTCTTCGGTGCGCATCTTGGCGAGTGGGTTTCCGCCATAAGGACCCCAGCTGTTGGGGTTGCTGGCGAAAGGCGCTGGAGGGGGGTTGGCGGCGTTGGCCTGGGCGCGCTCCTTGTCGAGGGAGGCGAAAGGGTCGGAGGAGCTGGACGGAGAGGAATTGGCGCCGTTGTTGGTGTTTGTGGTGCGCAGACGGGGACTCTGTTGTGTGGTGTTTGAAGAGAGGGTCGCTGTTGTGTTGGTTGCGCCGCCATGTTGGATCTCGGGCGCATGCCCGTCGGGATAGTATGTGCCATTCTTTTCGTCGATGCCGCTGCTGTGAGGATGCCCGCTGTGGTACGGGTCTCCGGTTGGGATGTCCGACATGATGGCTCGTTGTCCCGCGAGGAATAGCGCAACCACCGGAGGCTCCCACTCAAATGGAAAAGAGGTAAGTGATACGAAAGACGAGATGAGTTGACGGATCAATCTGCCCTAAGCAGCTTCGAACAGGAAGAGATTCAAGACAGTAGGACGTAGAGATCAAACTCTCGAGAAAGAACGTAAGTAAGAAAACCGGGCCAACCCGCCAATAAGAACAACCACTCCGGCCAGATGCCCACCCACCCAGCGGCTCCAATGATCCTGTCCGTGCTGATAGTTAGCGGGCGATGGACAAGCGGAAATCTGGGGATTGTGGAGGAGAAAAGGCCATGAAAGTGCCGAAGCCAATGCACGCGACGAGCCTCGCATGCAAAGACGCGCTATCCGCAGCGGTTACGTACTCATTTGGTGTTGTCGAGAGGCTGGGATTGGGCCAATTGATGGAACGAGAGGCTCGAGAGGTGTGTGGATGTCAGACTAAGGTCCTGGCTCCCGTTAGGCCGTGTCGGCGGCGCTGCGGCAGACGTGGAACAGAAATTTGGCGATGCATCATCTGATTCCTTGCCGTGGCGCTGGACGACAGGAATATTTGGAAGCATTGCCGGTGACGCGGTATGGGGGGTTTGAGGTATCAAACTTCGTGGGACGCAGGGTGACAGTCCTGATGATGCTCGTGGGGAAGAAGTGCAACAGATGGGAGTATAAGCTGGCGGCCGAACGGAGTCCCACTCTTTCCCTCTTTCCCTCCTCTCCACGCGGGGAAAAGGCGCGAGCACTGCAAGCGGCATCTCCAGCTTAGCATTCCCCGTTCAGGCTCGGACGCCTGGCGTTGGTGCGAAGGCATAGTAGGTGGACGCCGCCAGAAAACATCACGAATCGCCGTCGGCTGCAAAACCTACATATGTAGGCGTCCCGGCTGTCCCGTTTAACGTTAGACTCGCTGTGGGAACCTTAACTTAGTTAACTTATCTGACTGGATGGAGCCGCATCGATGATGACGGGGGACCGGGTTCGCGTTCGGTGCGATTGAGCCTCACCACCTCACCTGGACACCACCTCAGGGCTGTCACTTGATGGCCTTTAGTCTCAGGCATTCAGCCAGCTATCTCTATGCCCATCTCTAGGATCGAGTAACGTTAGACGTTTTCGCGAGGTTAGGCATACACGGTATTCCGTACATAAAGACGTTGATCCATCGCACCGAACGAGGACCATGTCTGCGGTCATCTCACCGTGCTCTTTCGGCGTGAGATCGTCACTGTTGGTCGGAGCACCTCAATTGGCGGAGTCTGAGTTACGGAGGAAAGGATGGATGGCACCAGCTGAGATCGGATGAGGAATAGAGCGTCGTCACTTTTTCACGAGGTACAGTTGGGTGTATCCGGCGTGCCAACGTGAAGAGGAGAGATGGGGTATCATCAGGTAACCAGGACGTAGACGAAAGTCCGGAATTATTTCTTACTACCACTTCTCTTCGCTTTTCCTCGTTTTGTTTTCCACTCACTGTATTAGCCACCCACGTGCGTCCTCAGCCCCACCGTCCCAGCCCCCCTTCAACCCACACTCCCTCCCTTCTCCTTCTTCCTCCCAAACACCCCAGCCTTCACCCCGCCCTTCCCTCCCGTATCCTTCCTCGTCAACCTGCTCCCCAAACTCCTCCACCCCCCAGTCTTCGACTTATTCCCGCTCTCCTTGTTCAAGTTGCTGTTGCTGTTGCTGCCGCCGTCCTCGTCCTGCGTGGCACCCGCCAAAGAGTCAGCCCCAATCGTTCCCGCCATCGTCGTTCCGCTGTGCACTGACCCGAGTTCGCTGCCTCCTCTGCCTTCGGTGTTGGCTGTTGTCGTCGTTGCTGTGGTCGACGAGGAGACGTTTCTGTTTCGCTCGTGTTGGTGAGCCTGCTGCTGCTGCTGCTCGGTAGTGCTGGGGCGCGAGGACGGGGAGGGGGAAGTTTGGTTGGTGGAGTCTCCAGCTGTGGATGCGGACGGGGTTTCATCGGCCTTGGGAGGAGTTGGTGAGTCCGGGGCGACGGCTGTGTCGTCGGTGGAGTAGACGGACGGGGATACTGAGCGTTGGCGTTTGTCTTGATGCTGGTGTTGTGAGGGCTGTTGCTCGCCAGTGCTGCCGCCATTGTCGTTTCCATTCCCATTCCCGTTCACCAGCAGCGTCTTTATCGACGCGGCATCCGTCTCCGGTGGCTCCAGCGCGGGAATGTGCATCGGGTTTCCCATGCCCGACAGCCAAGCATTTGCCGGCGTCGATGCCGTCGCCTTTGGCGTTCCTGCTTGAGCAGCCTGTGACAGTGCTGTCGCTGGTGTTGAAGGACGACCGTTCGGGCTTGACCTGGATGGGGAAGACGATGTCTCGGGATTTGACTTGGGAGATCTGCTTTTCGGGGATGGTGATGCTGGTTGTGGTAAGAGACTTTTTTTGGAAGATGGGGGCGTGGACGCAGCCTTGGAAGTATTCCTTTGGGGTGAGACGTCTGACGGAGAGGATCCCTGTTGAGAATCTTTCTTGACCAAGGGCGTCGCTCCTTTCGAACTCACGGTCTCACTCTTCGTAGGCGTCTCCGCCAACAATGATGGGGACACGGCACGGCCTCGAGGGCTTGACTTTGTTGGCGTCTTAGGCAAGGCGGCGCCTGCAGTTGCATCCTTTTTTGGTCCTGAGTGAGCCGTTTTCTCCGGCTCAGCAAATTTGACTTCCGGAGCCCTCTTTCTGGCGACTGGTCTCGGCTGGGTGGCAGTCTGTTCCACGACCGAAGGCCTGTAGGGCGGAGACACCTTGGTTGTCGAAGTCTTTTCAGGCTCAGTCTGAGCATCCTGAGGGGCTCGGGGCACGGGAGTCGCGGCTGATCCTGTCGAATGACTCTTATCCGGTGCCGTGGTATCCGTTGCAGAAAGGTTGCTCTTCAGATCCGGCCTCTTGGGAGCCTGACGCGCTGGACTCTTCTTCTCTCGCGTTGGAGTCTTCTCCGAAGCTAGTGCATCGTTGTCGGTGGCATCTCTGACAGATGGCTTTTGATACGTGTTGCGGACCGGCGTGCTCTGCTCTGGCGGTTCTTCGTCCGTCGTTATATCACCATGAACAGAGCTGGCTGGGGTGAACGGCTCAGCCTGGACTGCGTTCTTGGACGCGGCGCGTTGCTCCTGATCAGACCAAAGCGCAGAGTTCTCGCCCCAGGTAGAGCTCGCAGTGTCATCATGCTGCTCGGCGGCTGCTGAAGCGGGCTCTCCCTCACTCTTCTTGAGATCAGCGAGCTGGCCCAGTGGCGACAATGTTTTGAGCGCCTTCTCCACAGCCTTGATCTGGGATTTCTGTTCCTTGGACTTGAGCCCGTCTTTTGGACCAGTCTCGGCAGGCGTTGATTGTGGCGACAGCGGTTTCTCTTCTTGCTTGTTTGAGAATCTCACTTCCTGTGTGCCGTCCTTGGTCGAACTTGTCTTCGAAGATCTTATTGCTCCGAACGGAGACAACTTTGCAAGAGTCTTCTCTATCGTTTTGAGATTGCCTTTCTGCTCATGGGTAAGTCCCTCACCTCCTTGCCTGGTTTCGGCTGTTGATTCCTTCCCTGCCTCATCGGCCGGCTGAACCTTCGGGGACAAAGCACCGTTTGATTTGTCGGTCTTGCTCATCTCTTTCGGTGCATCTCTCGCAAGCCTGGCTTTCTGGGGCTTTAGTCCGTTCTTCGCCGCGCTCTGGATCAACGCTTCACGTTCCATCGAGGGTGATCGATGCAAGCCTCCCTCTTCTGTGATGACTTCGCCATTACTAGCTTGAGCTGTACCAGGCTCCTGCGCAACAGCTGCGGCAGACTTCTCAGCCTGACCGGCATCGGTATTAGCATTAGGGTTCTTCAGGCCTTCCCTCGCCTGTCTTGCTTCTTCCTTCTCCCTGTCCGCGTCGCCCTTGTCTCTCTTCCTCTCCGTCCTAGTCAGCGTGATCTCAAGCACTCTCGTGCCACGCGGCACCTTGCCTCTCAGACCATTATCATCACGGTCGAAATAGAGCGCCCAGACAGCCGGCAGCTCCTCGACCGCAACGAAGCCTTCCCACGACTCGAAGGTCAGACGACGATCTTGGCGAGTGCAGTCAAAGGGGCCGGTCAAGTGCGGCTGAGCCTCGGCGCGGACGTTGTACTTTATCTCGTACGTGTCCTTGTCGACGTAGATCCAGTTGAGGATGGGAGCTACGTTGGTGATTGTGCTGACGAGGCCTTCGTACTTGGTGTCCGGGTAGGGCAAGAAGTAGCCGGCGAAGGGATGAGCTGATGGCTCGGTCAAGCTGGTGGCGAAGCCAGTGTTGATGTACAGCTGTGGACCGAAGCGTTAGCCGAGCATTCTGAAGTGATAGGGAGGCATGCTAATCTCTGGGGGAAGTAAGGTTTTTAGCACATACCTTGTTGTTCTTGAGGACGACGGGCCTGCCATTGATGTCACGGCTACGCACCGACGACTTGGTGCAGCTGACGACGAGATTGCACCTGCGAGCGCGATGCTCTTCGCGCCTCTCCTTCCGCTGGCCCTGGTGGATGGCTTCCTGAGTTCCCAACATGGCCGGGAGAGTAGCAATGGCCAGAAGCATGAAGGATCGGGCAAAGGAGGGGGAAGCAGTCAAAGTTGCAAAGAGGGGAGGAAGGAGAAGAAAAGGTGAGGATGCAGGCCACTGACAGGCAAGGTTGCATTTGAGAAGCAGGCGGAGGATGCATGGTCGATGACACACGGGCTGGACCGGCTGAAGGGAAGCCGTCAACAGGATGGCAGAAGGAAAGCAACAGCTGGGGCTTGGGGGAAGGCGAGTTTGGATTGGCACAAGGGGAGGCGGACGGTCCATGTCGTCTGATGTTGCTGGGTGTTGCTTGCACAGGGCGCGTACAGTGCTGCAGTCGAGTTGCACAAACAAAAGACCCAGGACCCACAGTCAAGCATCCCCCGCGCCTTGGCTTACCCACGCTGGATCCCCGATGTGGCCTGACATCCGCACTGCACTGCAATGCCAGCCTTTCAAGCCCGGGAGGACGGGGCCGCGGGCGGAGAGGAGCGGGACGGACCGCGTTCGCCAGCCAGTTAATCTCGCCAAGCAACGTCGGACAGACCCTCCTGGTGCTCCACGACACCTTGGGATCATCCTCCAGAATGCGCTGCTTTTCGTCTCGGGCTCCCGGCAACCGCTGGGCTGGGCTGGACTGCACCAACCGCGCACAGAAATGTCGAATGATCCTCGGATCATAAACAAGCCCCCTGGCGGTTGATCGCCATGGCCAGAAGACTGTCCTCTCAGTGCCGCTGGAGCAAAAAGTAACATGAACCCCAGTGCTGGGCCATTGGCCACCCTCCACCAACGCGGCTCCTGGGGACAATCCCGTGCGCCATGAAGCGCGAGTCGTATGATACGTGCCTGTGTCGAACCATGACATTCGGGCCAAAGGGGACAGCTCACGGTGCTGCAAAGACGGCATGCACGCGCAAGAGTTACGTTTGAGACATGCAGCCAGTGCCTGGATCGACTCGAGCAAAGCATTGCCAGCTCAACCCAGTCGGCTGAGACGGATCTGGCCACGGCACTCTGGACCGTTCCCTCTGCTCTGCCACCAGCATTGCTGTATATAAAGTCAACTTCATTCCGCCATGGAGTCGACATCAACGCACTCACTCACCAGTCTTCCAACCAGCCCTTCCAACCAACAACCGACCTCAGCAGTCCAACCACTCACCCAATTCCAACAAAATGGCCACTCTTTCTCCGTAAGCCTCTCTCGGAAACCTTCTCCAATGCCTCAATGGCAACTGACGCTGCTCTCACAGTGAGGTCCGCCCCGCTGGCGACAACTACGGCTCCGACACCGAGTCCGACGGCCAGGCCCTCGGCGGTCGCAGGGCCAAGAGCAACCAGGCCCTGACCACCCAGGCGGGTGCTCCTCTGGACCGCTCTGCCAGCCTTTCCCAGCCCGCTGGTAAGTCTCCCGGGGAACCCTGACTCCGCGGTCTGTTTACCTCAAACTGGACACTCACAGTCGACACAGGCTCTCTCCTCAAGGGTGCTGTTGGCGACGACGGCAAGCCCAAAGACGCCGCTCTGCTCCTTGGCATCAAGCTCGACCTCGACGCTGAGGTTCACCTCACTGCCCGCGTCCGCGGTGACATTACCATCGGCCTGTACTAGGCTGACAATCCGCAACACTTGCTACCTTCGCGGTTGCACAGTTGAGCTCTTGAATTGGGAGGGTCGGAGGTAGATTGGTGGTGGATGGTAATTTTAAACACACGCGGGACCCGCATTGGTTGGTAGGCTTGAGTTTGATTGGACAACTTTCGGATATAGGTATTCGCAAACCAGATAGTCTTCCTGAAATCTTATGCAGGTTTGCGTGGCAGCTTCTGCACTCCAGAATTGCGTGACTCGCTTAAGTTATTTGTTTCTGCTTTTTCGCGACTTCGAACTTCAACAGAAGCAAGCGATGCCGCGCCTCATGCAACAATGTGTAGCGAGGCTATTGCTTCTTGCAGCGCTGCAATCGGCGATGAGATGAGATGGGCGCATTAGCAAGCATCCCATACTCTCTGATTTCTCGCTAGTAGTAGCAGGATTTGAGATCGAGTCTCCCTCGAGGTGAGACTGCGTGAGGTCTCAGGTGGCGTGATGATCTTTGCATTTCTTCAGGCTGACAGCATTATGTGCGCAGTGTCGGAGAGCGTCAACGGCGGCGTTCTCGTATCACGGTGGCACAGGGCCACAGATGGGTAATCGATTCTGTCCGGACGGTGCTGGTTGCGTGGCAGCCTCGTCCCAGACGCGGTCGACAGCAGCCTCCTGGAAGCCCTTGGTCCAAGGAAATCTTCTTAGTACCCTCTCAAACTCATTCTTCGAGGGTATTTGCAGCAGACCGATCGCTATCGAACAGTTTCAAGGTTGATAAGCGGTTGTCATACTCATGCATATTCAGGGGTCCACTTACTGCTCCCGAGCTGCTGCATGTACCAATGCCGTTGCGGCCGCCCGTACAGCGAGGCCTCTGCCCCCACAAAAAGGATCCAAAGCAGCATTTCCAGGCTCCAATCACGCATTAGCAGCATGCGTATGTAGTCGTCCTTCAACAATTCCTGCAAATGAGCAATATAGTGCGTTCCGGCGGTGAACTTCATTTTCATGTGATGCATGGCCGTCCTAATAAATATATGTGCTGTTCGATCGTTGATCAGCATGAGTCCGTCCATCTGCATCTCGGAATGACTACCTGTGTTGGCAAACAAGTTGGTTAATAACGCAGAGTCGGTGGCTCCATTCACGGCAGATTGTGCATCCCGCGGAACTTCTTTCGATATCATCTCGCAGATGTTGTGATGTATGCTGAGAATGAGGTCCGTGACCGAGAAGGCGCCCACCTCGGAAGACCATCTCGAAGTCAGAGCAAGGTCTAAGCCGTGCATCAATCGAATCACATTGTAAATTCTGGCGTATGTGGGCCCTGGGGGAAAGCCCGTCATGGAGACTTCAGTCTGCTGAGCCGACATAGCGCAGAGAGTCGGTGGCAGCAATGACTCGATAGGAGGTAAGATGCTGGGCCAACTTGGTGCCATCTGCCACGTCCCTGCAACTTGGTAATCCAGCCAGGTGATGAAGCGTTGAAGGAAATGGCTCAAGTTCGGTAAACCCCCTTTCATGGCAACGAGCCGCCGGACGGCGTTGAGGTGCATCATGGCCCCTTCATCACCGACTGCACAAGACATTCCCGCTGCAAAGCCAATCGGATATATGAGAGAGCCAAGGTCCTCGCCTAGGCGCATTTTCCTGTTGATGATTCTGACGGCTTCAGCTTGATAGTGCAAAGTCTCCAAGCTCACAGGTAATCCTTTGGTCCGGTCTCGAACGGCACTGGTCACCTTCAGCATGCAGGAAAAGAAGGCCTCGTTCTCGAGCGACAATTGCCAGACTGGATCTTTCTGTGGGCTCTGTTTGCCACCGAGGGCGGCATGGGGATCGTCTGTACTTGTCAACTTATACTGGTCTCGACACGCCCCGGGACACACATACAATTCTTGTATGGGAAAAGAGTCGGGACATAATCGAAATCTAATGGGTTTAGCAAAGACATCATCATACAGCACACGCCACCATAGGTCGAGCCTTACAAAATCTGACCGTGCGATGAAGAGTAGGGTTTCCCTGCAACGGAAGAACGTTGAAAGGTTCAAGTACATGTGGGTCTATCTGGCTCAGATTGGCAGATTTCACAACGTCCCATTGCCGAGCGGTGGAAGATTCCTTTGCTGGGCTGAGATTGACCAGAGCGCCATGTTCAGGCACTCGGTCCCGGGAACGGCCTTGAGAGCTTCCTTGCAGCTTCGGATGCAATGTTCGACGTGAGCGAGGAGAGTCTGCCGCTGAGTAGTCTTCGGATTCCGGGTCTGAGATGCTCCTCCGCGCCCTCTTGCGCTCCTGGTAGCTGCTGAAGGTGGCATGGCTACGGATTTTGGACAGCTGCTGCGTCTTCTCCTCCTGGTCGTCCAGCTGGGTGTAAACGATGAACTCAAAGGGTCCTGGCGCCGAAGAACCGCCATCATTCGACTTGCCGGCAGATGGTCGACGATTTACTTGGCTCTGTGGCTGGCTTTTGGGACTCATGCTTCAGGTTCGCAGCCGTTCGCTCAAACGGGACATCAGTCGTCCAGCGAAGCAACAAGTGACCGCAGACCAAGCGGCGCACACAGGTTTTCTCAAGAGATGGCAGGGCTGACTGGGGACTGAGAGTGCAAGTGTATGGAAGAGTGAGTGCATGGCAAGGAAAAACAATGTACCCGAGATGGAAGTTCGAAATGCCATCGAGGGGAAAGCGCCGGTTAGGGCAACGAGCATGATTGGTGCGGGGTGGCGTTGAATCAGATCCGGAACGATCCCGGCAGCATCCAGCAACAAGCGGAGGATTCCCGCATGGTTCAGACCGGCGACGCTGAACCCACAAATCCCCGGGTCGGATTCTCGTATCCTGGAGCAACAACAAGCAAACAACTCTTGGGGAAGAAGTCACAAGTCAAAGGAAATTGCGAGCTTACGTGAGGGTGCGGGTTCTCTCCACGATCCCTATCCGAGCCGTCTTTAGCCTAGACCGGACGATCCCGAGCACCGGGTCCCGCTCGGCCCAGCCCACACACGGACCAAAAAGAACCGAGCCGAGGCCGCCAAAAACTCTGACGCATATCATCCCCCCCACAAGGTGCAAAAAGAACAAAAAGATATTGACATCGACGAGATTCGAACTCGTGCGGATTGCTCCAGCAGAATGCTAGCTGCGCTTGAAGAGGCAGTTAAGGAAATTCCTTGAGTCTGCCGCCATAACCACTCGGCCACGATGCCTGTTGCTGTGAATCCTGAGATTCACGTGCTTGATGTAAAAACATTACGCTACACGTAATATAAATCTTATACTTGTCTTACTCAAAGGATGTCGGATGAGAAAACAGTCAGTACAGATCCATCCAACGGCCTTGGGATTTTTAATTGCGGGCGGACTCGCGGTCAATGCATGTCAGTAAATAACTTACCAGGTGATCGAAGTTGATCTAGACATCGGGTTTCAGAGGACCGGCGTAGAATTCTCGTCTGATTTTCCGAAGTCGAACTAAGCCTGCACAACAGATGAAATATTGTAGACGCGTCCAAACCCGACTCAACTATCGCGGCGGCTGGTGTTCCGAGTTCAATAAGATCGCAAATCGAGGATTCATCTTGTTATTACAATATCTAGTATCATGCATCAGATCATCAAAACCTCATGCGCCGATGCAGCGCCAGTTTTCCACCATCTTGTTGAACTAAAATGCCATTACAATTTCAACAAATACTCAAAATTCATAATTTCTCATGGTCTCATTAATCCTGAGCGGGTGCATCGCAGCGTGTCAACTAAAAGTCCTTGCGAGCATGCCTGCTGTATTTCTGCCGCAGCGTCTCACCATACTAGCTTCTGTTAGTAAGGGGCTTTTCCGTGAAGGGGCGGTCAAGACTTACCTTGTACAAGACGAATGGAATCGGAATAAATGCGATAGAGAGGAAGCCGAGCAAACTGCTAGCCCATCCGACGCCTAAGTTGTTGTACATGGCCGCTGCAAAGAGCGGAAAACCGGCTCCGAAAGACGATCTCATAAAGTCGTTGCCGGCGAGCACAGAGGCTGCATACTCTGGGTACGCATCGGAAAGGTAGTTCAGCACCGCGTTGAAGAGCAGTAAAGCGCCGACCGAGAAGAATCCAGAGCCAATGATTGGTACAATCCAATGTATACTTGCTCTGCTGGTCCAACCGAACCAAAATAGACAGATTGGGATGGCGAAAGCGCCGACGCAAGCGGCCGGAAGACGCTTCTCCGGCTGGATCTCGCCGCGATCGTTGAACTGTTTTTCCTGGACGAAGTAGAGGTAGGCGAAGAAGAAGGGAATGGTGATGATGGCACCGACGAAGATACCGAGGAAGGAAAGACCTTCTTCGCCGAGGTTGAAGCCGTATATTTCGACAAAGACGATGGCGAAGGACTCGAACCAGACGTAGAGGAGACCGTAGATGAGAGCGATGTACAGGTTGAGGAGGAAGACCATTGGCTCGGTGAAATTAAGGGTGAAGGGTCGTACGAGGGACATCATTACAACCTAATTTCTCGGTCAGAGTGGTCTTACTTCGAGGATGTCGCTTAAACTTACCTCCTTGGGAGTCATGCTCTCAGCCATAATCTCAGGCTCGCACTTGAGTTTCTCGTTACCCGTGAGCTTCCGGAGTCGGCGGGTACGGCGGTACAAGATGTTCGCGGAGCTTGTTTCCGGGAGGAAGAAGATGACAAAGACGAGACAGAACCCAGACAGCCACATGAGCTCCCAGATCGTCCAGGTCCAGCCCTTGGACTGAGCAGCGAATCCTCCAACAAGCGGACCCAACGTAGGACCGCAGACAGCAGCAATACCCCAAATGGCCATGCCGTAGGCACGCTTGCTTGGAGTATACATGTCACCGATACTAGCGCCGCCAGTGGCCAGCACGGGCGAGCCAAAGAATCCGGTGAGGAATCGGAAGGCGAGGAGCATGCCGAAGTTAACGGCGAGAGCGGTGGGTACCTGGAAGATGACGAAGACGGCGAGAGTCGCAATATAGACTGGGTTTCTTCCGATCATTGGAATTTCCGACATGGGAGACCAGAGCATCTGTATGATGTCAGTATTCGTATTTGGTAGCTGGTTGTATCGAGGAAACTGACAGGTCCCAGACCATACCCAGCAACGAACAAAGTAAGACCCAACGTCGCCGCGACTTGGCTTACGCCGAACTGTTGCTCGACGGTTATCTCACCGGGAGTGTAAATAGCCGAACCGATGTAGATGCTGAAGGTCAAGAGACAAATCTCAAAGGTAACGAAGAACTTCTTTCCCTGCGACCAATTTTGAGGATTCTGGCAAAAGTCAGTCACTACTCCCAAAGGAATCCGGTAGTGTGCAAATACCTCTGGGTCGTCTGGTCCCCACCAATCTACGACATGAACATCTCTTCCCTTCTCCGAGTCCACTTTGACACCGCTCGGCTTGTTGAAAGCGGCACCTTCGTCCTTCTCTTTCTCTGCACCCATGAGTGAGTGATCAGATGAGGTATTCGACTGCCTGTGTGATGCGTTGCCATTGTTTCCTTCAGTATTTGACTCCTTCTCCGGCGGTCCGACATGGCCGTGGTGTGCAGCGTTCCCTGACTTCTCCTTGCTTATGTATCTCTCAACGAGAGAAGGATCCCTCTCTTCCTCATACTGCAAGTACTTGTTCTTTGTCACTATCCGCACCAGTTTTCCGAAGAGAGTATCCCTGAAAAGCTCCGACATTTTGACGATGAACGATTAGGCGAGGGCGATAGAAGGGACACCTTTGCGACTGGAAGAAGAAGACATGGTGTATACATATTCGTCGACACAGTGCTGCCCTAGGCGCCAGAGCACAACGTCATAAGTGCAGAATGCTCAAGCGTCGGAGCTCGGTCGCAGCATGGACCGCCATAGACAGATCTAAAGTTAAGAGGTCCTGGAGGCGTGCTACGATAGCTTAAAGTCTATGACGCCTGTCTGAAGTCGGGCCCCTTGTTCGCCGCCATTGAGAACGCCAAATGTGCGGTCCGTCGGCTTGGCCTTTCTCGATCCCGGCAGCTTGCGGCTCTCTGCATCTCGATATTCTGCTCCGTTGCAGATCGCCAACTCGGCCGACCTCGATATGCCTTTTCGCCCGGCCCAGCACCACAGCTCTAGCTGGCAAAGGGGAATGATCGCTTTGTCATGCCTTGCGAAGCTTGAAGCTCTTGTCGCCGGAAGCAACCGCCGCGCTCCCGTTGGAGGATTTGCATTATTCAGCCCGAGAAGATCGCTTCCACGTGCGCGCGTGTTTCTGCAGTCCATGGTGGCGGGCGCACGATGCAGATGATGACGGCTTCCTTAACTATCTCTCCTGGGCGTCCACGGACAACACTTCGTCTTCAGCTCCGGCTCTTTCTCATCATCTCTCAGGCCGTCAACACAGTTTGCAACAAGCGCAGTCCTGGCTTTGGTCTAGACGGTTCACTCGGCGTTCGTGGACGGAGGTCTTTCATCCATGGATCTCAGACGGCGGTCACCACACCGCAAGCTCGCAGCCTAGGCTCGAACGTCGGCAAATCTGGAGGTTCAGAACATGCCGGTCATCAACGCGCGGTGCAGGCGATGAACGCGTTTCGCGGTGTACGATCGCGCTTCTGTCTCATCAGAGGGTGTGTTGGTTTCCGGGTGTGCGTCGGAGGTCGTTCAGGAATGCGATCCGAGGGTGCTGCACACAAAAGGCAGATAACGTTAGGGTCCATCTTCTAACATCAGAACTCCGACTCGACTTCAACATCCCCAAGCAGGTGCAATGTCCACCACAGTAGTTACGTGACTTTTCAAACCGACCACCTTGTAGTCGGCAGTCAACACGGTCTTCGAATGACATGCTAATGACAGGGGTCTCTCGCTCTTTCATGACGGTGTCCAGTCCATCAAGGTGTTTACTTTTGAACATAGTACTCAGTTTCTTTGAACACCACAGAACCATTTCCTATAGAACACTCTTACACCCTGCACCTTCTCTGATCCTCTAATCCTTCTACTTGCCTGCTATCATGTCTGTCACTGCTCTATCCTGCGCCATGACCGCTTCCTCGCCCTACAAAGTCCAGTCGCAATGGTCACTCCTCCCTGCTGAAGTTATTCTCGAGGTCCTCTCCGATCTTGACTTCGACTTCCAAACTCTTCAGAACCTTCGTCTCGTCGACAGACGGCTCAACGGCATTCTCAAGACTTTTGAGCGTTCGCTAGCAAAGCAAATCGCCTCCAAGCAATTCCGCCATATCCTCCCCCGCTTCCCAGACCTTGCGCCGCCAAGCCGTACACTCTCCTTCGAACTTCTAGCCCATGTGAACTCTCGGCACTCAGCGGTATCAAAGCTCAAGTCTCAAGCGTTCAAATACATCGGCGCACCATGCCGTTGTTTCTGTCGTGTGGGCTGGGAGTCTATGTTCGAAGCCGGCACGCTCTTATTCTACCAACTCTACGATCGCAAAGACTATGACAGCAAAGTGGCCTTCATCAAGTCGTTACCGGATATCTCCTTGGCGGCGATGTTCGCAATGCTCTTCCAATGCGTCATCGCTGCTTCGATAGGCGGTGTTGGCCTCATCCACCAAGACAACCAACCTGACGATCCGATGGCACGAAGCGATGTCCATCTGGTGTTCGAAGATTTGGTGTTGCAGTTTGGGCCGCAATTCGCGATTGACATATTGGACGGAGACCACGAAGCTGCTGAGTATGTACCTATTCCCCAATCAATAAATCGTTCGCATTCGCATGAATTTGGAAATGGAGGAATCCCCGCTAACCCCCATTACAGAACTCTCGAATCTCAGTGGATCAACCTCGAGTCCGCTCAGTTGCACAATTTGGACGGAGAGACTCCACGGCAGTCACTGATCAGCGTGCTAAAAAGAACATTTGCTGACCAAGCCGGATGCTTGATATGCGAGGTTGCGGGCAAGATGTTTGCCATGGCAAAATCCAGGAAAAGCCATGACATTGTCGGATTGCTGGCTGTAGATGTGCCTTCGAAACACAAGTGTTGCTAAGATACCCATCCCTGGAGCGGAGCTTTTTGCACGGTTGGCGTGGTCGGTTTTCTGTTATTCGATGCGATGGTGCATGGTATGGTGAGGTTTAAAAGGGATCGGCTGGGTTGCATTGGAGCGAGCATTGGAGTGGTATCGAGCCTTGACTAGAGCATGAATTCAAATAAATAATTTTCGAAGCATTGAATACGAGTGCGCAGATGTCTTTTCCAAAGACGAAAGAACAGAGATGAATTCCACCTACGTGGTTGCACCGTCATCCGAATCAGGACAAGCGAGACCAGAGAGCTCTCATCCGCTCCGCATCTTCTCCGCGAAACCCAAAAAACACCATGCTCAAGTCCAAACCCACCACCCGCGCTCTGCGGCCTCTCCTCTACGCGCCTCAGATATGTAGAGCCTGTCGCATCCGAGGCCTCGCGACTTCGCCGGTCCTTCGCGCCTCGAAGCTGGCAGACCCCAAACCGACCGCGCAACGGCAGCCGCAACCGCCGCCAGCGCAACGATTCAAGCTCCCCGACAAGAGGACCAAGGATGACGAGTTCGTGCCCGAGTTACTGGGCCGGCCCATTGGCTTCAGCCAGCCGCCGATACCAGGCGACAATAGCAGGGAAGACCATCGGACGCTGTCGCAGCGTCGTCAGGACTTTCTCGACTATGACAAGCATTTGCTGCGGAGGAAAGTAATGTACGTTAGCTCGCCTCGAGGCTGTAGTGGTCTTACTATGTAATGGAACAACTACTTGGAGCGCCATGCTGACATTTGTATGCGTAATCGCGCAGGACAAAACAAGCTGCCACACCGTACTTCAAAGACTGGTCCAACATGCGCTTCCACAAGGGCAAGATGTTCCTGGCGAACCCGCGTATCTTCAAGGCCGACGCCGCACTCTTCTTCCCCAACTTCCAAGGGTACACGCTAGAAACACCGTCGAAGCTGCAGGACACGACGAATGTTCTACTCGGCAAGCTCAGCGTCGTGGCCGTGTACAGCAGCCAGTGGGCGCTGGATCAGGTCAATACGTTCCTGAATGTCAACGAGAACCCCGAGCTGCATAAGATTTTGAAGAAGAGTGGTGGTATGGCGCAGAAGGTGGATATCAACGTGGAGGATAACATGCTGAAGAGAGCCATCCTGAGAATGTTCTTGGGACGAGTGAAGCGTACGACTACGACGAAGTGGGGAAACTATTTCCTGGTGGACAGGGCAATCAGTGACGAGATCAAGGACACGATCGGCGTGCTCAATAGCAAAGTGGGCTACGTATACTTGGTAGATCAAGAATGTCGGATCCGATGGGCGGCGTGTGCGAACGCTCATGACGAAGAAAGGGAGTACCTGGTCAATGGCCTGAAGAAGCTACTTGGGTACAAGGAGGCTGGGCAGATCGAAGCCCCCGAGAAGGCGTCAAAGTCGGGACGCAAACCGCAGAAACAGGCAGCGTCGGCATGAGTGTCCTTTGTACCTTGGGTAATGCGGTATGACTTGTACATTAAGTGTAAACCCTCTCGATGACCGGCATGACAAGATGATATCCCTCCTAAACGCCTTCCCGAAGCGGGTGCCAGTCTGCAAACCAACCCAGACGACGCGTTGATATAACACCAGCAACCCCGCAACACCATGCCAGTGCAACTCCTTGCTACCAAAACCACAAAAACATTAGGAAGCAAAACGCGATGAAGCTGCCCAAGATTATGCCATCTCTCCTCTTCTTCGCTCCAATCCTGCCTATCAAGCTGTTAATCCCAGGCACCTGGCTCGCCGCTCCGGTGATCCTCCTATGCACACTCGCCAGCGTCTCGCGCTGAAAGCCAAAACTCTCGTTGACCGCATACGCCTGGCTGAGGACCGAGTCGGCCATATTGTGTGAGTTGTCGATGCGGCGGCGCTCGTCGAGCATGTAGTCTGCCTCGGCCTGGCCGGGCTGGCTGCTGCGGTAGGCGCTGATGTCCGAGTGCACGTTAGAGAGGAGGTTCGCTTTCTCGCGGTTGGCGCTGATGGTCGACTTGAGCCGGGAGAGCTCGCGCCGGTGGTCGGCAAGGATCTCGCGATGTCGGGCGAGGTTGTTTTGCTTAAGGGCGGAGGAGGTCAGGTCGGAGGAGGAGTCGAGGAGGCGGGTTAGTTGGGTGATGAGAGTGTCGCGCTGGGGAGTGGTGTTAGTCGGTCGGTAGTTTGAGTGGTGCAACGTTTGAGTAAACCTTTTCGAGAAGGTCTCTGAGTTGGGATTCTGTTCTTGTTTCTTCCTCGCTGGGCTTCTGTGGTATATTGCTCATAGAGGCATACTGGGAGTAGGTGTGAAAGAGAGATTCTGTCTGAGACGTGTGAGCAGGCTGGCTTCTATTTTGTAGTCGAGGGATTCACCTGCGTCTCAAGAGTACGAGCCTGCTGGCGCAGCTGTGCCCATCCCCCGCCGGTCGAAGCCATGGTGTTGCAGTGTCTCTGTTGTTGCTGCAGGCTGTCGAGTACCTCAGTGAGCGCTCTGGCCTCACATCATAAGGCGCACGTGATACAGCAGTCCGGGGATCGTCGGCGGTCGGGGGTTGTTGGCTAAGCGAGACGCCCACCTTGAGTGCGACTCTGTCAATTTTGCAACGACCGCGGCGACCATTAGCGACATCCCCGACCCTCACGACACCCGACCAATACCACCGATATCCCACAATGGTGAGGACACAATTGCAGCTGAAATGATGGACGTTTTGGACCGAGGACTGACGCTGTTGGTAGTCGTCCGGAAAAGTCAAGGCTGGCCAGCTCTGGGGGAAGAGCAAGGAGGACCTCAAGAAGCAGCTCGACGAGCTCAAGACTGAGCTTGTCAGCCTCCGCACGCAGAAGATTGCTGGCGGTGCTTCCTCCAAGATCACCAAGATGTACGACTCCCAAGCGCGCAATCGCAAAAGTCCCCGAAGCTCGGATCAGCGCACAAACTCGCGTGTGATGAGAGAGGTGTGAAGAGGATACAGACGACTGACGATTTTCGTGCAGCCACGATGTTCGCAAGTCCATCGCCCGCGTCCTGACCGTCATCAACTCCAACCAGCGCAACCAACTGCGCCTCTTCTACAAGGGCAAGAAGTACATGCCGCTCGACCTCCGCCCCAAGCAGACCCGCGCTATCCGCAGGCGGTTGACCAAGCACGAGGCTTCCCTCACGACGGAGAAGCAGAAGAAGAAGCAGATGCACTTCCCCCAGAGGAACTTCGCCGTCAAGGTACGATAGGCGCGGACTACATCAATGGACAAACCAAAAGATCCAACGAATTGTACATATCAGGACAGGATGCTGACGGATATTTCTCTTCAGGCCGAGGCGTAAATCATGGGCGAGTCTTCTGGTGTCTTCTGAGCATTTTCTTGCGGGCTATATCGAATCGGGGTCAAATGGTCAGGGATTGTACCTTACCAGAATCACGGTTGCAAGACCATTGCAGCTGAAAAAGAGTTACGAATTGGTCACCAAGAGATTGGACGCAACGGCCGCCTTGTGTATACCCTGAGGACGGAGAAAAGTTTCTTTGCTCGATTTCGGCATCTTTTTCAGCCAGAGCAATTGGTGCACCGAATACAGATGAAATGCCCGCACGAGGAAACCGTTTCGAATGACCCCAGAATATTGACCAGAATCAACAGCACATGGAATATCAATAAAGTCGGTCTCACTTGACAAACAGAGCGCACTCAGATCGGCCCACTGTTCTTCTATTACCATGCTCGGACTTCCTTTGCCTCTATGAAGCTGGAAGTCGCTTCAACGTTTGTTGCCAGAAAATGAGTATATACAGGCGCTCAACGGTTAAAGATTGCGCAAACCCAGATACTTCGGACATTTGGGCCCTGTTCTGCAGGGCCCTCGATGCGCAAGTAAATCTGCCGATACCTGTAGTAGGTAAATTGCAAGAGTATGACATAACAGTGATGAGGAATTGCGTCTGATCCCCGCCAGTGTTCCTCGTCTACATATCTTTCCTTCCTCATACAGTACATAACGCTTCAGATCAGATGCGCCGCCACGCCTGGCAATGTCGAAAGTACCTTACAACTTGTAACTGGGCGAGCAGAGTCAGCTTTGTGATGAAACCACGCGATGATGAAGTGATTTGGTGTCTTACCTCCACGGATGCTCCTCGTCACCGTACTGGATGCCCTCGATCCAGTCCTTCATTCTCTGCGCGATAGGACCAGCCTCCTTGCCCTCCTCGAGCCCACATTCGACCATGCGTCCTCTCCAGCTGATTGCCCGGACGGGACTGATGATGGCTGCCGTGCCCGCGCCAAAGACTTCCAGCATCCTGCCCTCATCAGCGGCCTCGGCCAGCTCCTTCATCGTGTACTTCCTCTCGACGATGCTCCAGCCCTCGGGCTCCAGCCTCTCGCGCGCAAGGCCCAAGATGCTGTCCCTGGTCACACCCTCGAGGATGGTGCCATCCAGAGGCGCCGTCAGCAGCTCCTTGCGGCCTGTCTCCTTGTTCTTGATGGCAGCGAACAGGTTCATGGTGCCGACCTCGGTGACGTACTCCTCCTCGCCGAACAGCCACAGGTTCTGGTGGAAGCCGCGCGAGGCGGCCTGCATCTGGGGCACGATGCAAGGCGCATAGTTGGCGCCGAGCTTCTTGTCACCCACACCACCGGGCCAGGCGCGCACAGCGTAGTCGGTCGCCTCCAGCGAGACGGCCTTGAACCCGGTCGGGTAGTAGGGGCCGACGGGCGAGGCGATGACATAGAGGAGCGCGGAGCCGGGGGGACCGACGCCGAGGGTGCGCTGGGTGCCAATCATGGTGGGGCGCAGGTAGAGGGAGTAGCCGCGGGCGTGAGGGATGAAGCGCTGCTCGAGCTGGCAGAAGCGCGAGATGAGCTCGGTCAGGGCGGCGGGGTCGAAGGTGGGGAGGGCGATGCGGGCAGAGGACTTGTTGAGGCGGGCCATGTTCTTGTCCGGGCGGAAGAGGCGGACGTGGTTGTTGGCGTCCTTGTAGGCCTTCATGCCCTCGAAGCACTCGAAGGCGTAGTGGAAGACGCAGGTCGCGGGGTCGAGGGAGAGATTCTGGTAAGGAGTGATGCGCGGTGCGAGCCAGCCTTGCGAGGCGGTCCATTCGATCGAGAGCATGTGGTCTGTTGGGGGAGAGTCAGAGAGTGGGTAGTCATTCTTCCTTAGGGACTCAGGTACCAGTGAAGGTGCGGCCGAAGACCAATTCCTCGGACGGTAGCAGGTCCTTTGGAGTAGTAGTCTTCAGCACCGAGAGCTTCGAGGGATCCAGCTCTGCCAGCTTGGTGCTGGAAGTGGCATCAGTAGATACGCTGTAGGCTCTCCGACATCGCTGCGCGGACAGGCATGCAAAGGACGGAGAATTTGATTGTTTGGAGAAGACTTGCAGCAGCCTGGCGGACGGCTGTCTGAACATGATTGCGATTGAGGACCTTTCGAGTCCGGAGAGAGGCAGAGCGAGGGCGGGTGGTCAGTGGTGCGAGCGCAGCGGTGGAATTTATGGGACGAGGCGACGGGGACGGACTCACGAAAGATTGTCGTGACTCGTCCCTTGGTCCCGCGGCGAGAGCCGGCGGTGGGATGCGCCTTGCTGCTTGGGCCCTGGCATTTATCAAACGTCGCCAAACTATTACACCCATCTTCTCTGCTTTGTCCTGAACGTGATTCTAGTACTCTGTTTATCCACTGCGAAGACGCGACGCTCAGTCTGCTTCAATAAGCATATCGCGATTGGCACGTCGCCATGAGAGCTGCCCTGCCCAGCCCTCGCTTCTCCACACCTTGATCTTCGCCGCTCCATCTAGCTATCACCGCCCGCAGACAGCCCGACCTGCCTGCCTGCAGCAATCATAAGGCGACCATGTTCACACAGGCCCTCAAGTCGTTCACCTCGAACATCAACTCAAACTACTCCGTCGCGTCCACGCCCGCCTCCACCTCTGGCCCCTGGAAGATTTACGACGCGAAGAAGAAGTCGACGGGCAAAGCTGCCTCGGTATTCGTGTTCGAGAAGAAGTCGCTGGAGCCTCAGAGCGGCGCCAGCCTAGGCGGACGCACCAATGCCGCGTCGCTGAAGAGAGCGCAGGAAGAAGTACTCGAGCGGTTGAGGAAAGAGGCCAAATCGCTGTCCAGATTGCGCCATCCGAGTATCCTGGAACTGGCCGAGCCGGTCGAAGAGACGCGCAATGGAGGTCTCATGTTCGCGACGGAGCCGGTAACAGCGTCGCTGGCCGGGCTGCTTCAGGATAAAGACGAACAGGAACGGGCAGGCGGCGTGGGCGGCCGAGGGAGTCGATATGTCGTCGAAGAAGCCGAGGGCAAGGGCAGGAGACGGCGAGATATCGAGATTGACGAGCTGGAAATACAAAAAGGACTTCTGCAGATTGGCAAGGGGTTGGAGTTCTTGCATGAGAGCGCCGGGCTCATCCACGGCAATCTGACTCCGGATGCCATATTCGTGAACGCAAAAGTAGGGGCTCTGTTCTCCCGCTTCCTGTATAGTAGCTGTACTGATGCTTTGGTCGCTAGTCTGATTGGAAGATATCAGGCTTGGGCTTTTCCAGTCCGCCAGACAACTCTACCACCGCGACGTCTGTGACGCCAATCTCCCTATCTGAAGTCCTCAACTATGATCCACGCTTGCCGCGCTCAGTCCAACTGAATTTGGATTACACATCTCCGGATTTCGTTCTGGATACTAATATCTCCTCTGCCGCGGATATGTTCTCGCTAGGACTCCTCATAATTGCATTGTATAACTCACCTCATCGAAGTCCGCTCGAAACAAATTCCAGTCTTTCTGGGTACAAACGCATCTTCTCCTCATCATCGTCGGTACCTACTACCAGCAATAACTTTTTATCATCATCTCCTCTTCCGCGGCCATTGACAGCAGATCTACTACCTCGGCTCATAACGAGAAGACCGGCCCAGAGGTTGAATGCCCGCGAGTTCCAGCAGGCGCAGTACTTTGACAACATCCTTGTCTCAACTATCCGCTTCTTGGATTCTTTACCAGGAAAGACTCCGAACGAGAAGTCTCAGTTCATGCGCGGATTGCCCCGCATCCTTACTCAATTTCCCAAATCCGTGCTTGAGAAGAAGGTCCTGCCGGCGTTGCTTGAAGAGATGAAGGACAAGGACCTCCTCGCGCTAGTGCTGCAGAACATCTTCAAGATTATCAACATGATGCCTTCGAGTAGGCGCGCATTCTGTGATCGAGTAATACCACGTCTAAGGGAAATCTTCTTGAACAGCAACAAAGGGGCTACTCAGGAAAGAGACAGCCTCAAGGAAGCTGGTCTTATGGTTGTACTGGAGAATATGAGCACAATCTCGGATAACACCACCGGAAAGGAGTTCAAAGATGGTACGTCCTGATGACTTGTCTTGGTGAATTCAACTGACCTCCCCCAGATATTCTGCCAATCATTCTGCTGGCACTTGAGTCGCCGACGCATTCGATTGTAGATGCCGCTTTGCGAACTCTTCCCGTGATTCTCTACGTTCTGGATTTCTCGACCATCAAGAACGAACTCTTCCCAATCGTTGCGAACGTCTTCGCGAAAACGAACAGCATGGGCATCAAGATACGGGGCTTACAGGCTTTCCAAACGCTTTGTGGAGGTTCTTCTGTCCTCGACGCAAATAAGGTCCCAGCTGGTGATGGTCTAGATGGCATTGCCCCTGCGAAAGAAGAGAAGAGGAAACAGAACAGTGCCGTTCTGGATAAGTATACCATCCAGGAAAAGGTCGTCCCGCTGCTCAAGGCCATCAAGACTAAAGAGCCGGCTGTCATGGTATGATGAAAGCCCAAACGTAACCCGTTCTTTGCTAATACTCTTCAGATGGCTGCCCTTGAAGTCTTCAGGGAGGTTGGCAAAATCGCCGATTCAGACTACCTCGCCATGGACGTCTTACCCATCCTCTGGCACTTCTGCTTGGGCCCTCTCCTCAACCTCTCCCAGTTTCAAGCCTACATGTCACTCATCAAGTCCCTCTCCACCCGAATTGAGCAAGAACAGACGCGCAAGCTGCAAGAGCTCTCTGCCAGTAACAGCACCGTCTCCGCCCGCGCCGACGACTTTATGAGCTTCGGCGGAGTTGGCGCTTCTAATGGTATCGACTCCGGCAACGGTGACGACGACGCGTTCCAGAACCTCGTTCTCGGCCGCAGTATCCCGGCGGGTGGACCATCGTCAGACATGATGATGGGTAACGGCTGGGCAACCAGTAGCAGTAACGCAAACGTAGCAAGTAATACAGGCCGCAGCAACACCCCGACAGCCACATTCTCCTGGTCGACACCACCACCACCGCCTACCACGGCACCGCGCCCTGGTCTGGCACCACAAAACACGGGCTCTCGCGCAATCACGCCTGACAACACACTCAGCAGCTTCGCCTCCTTGCAGCCCTCAACCAACACAATATCCACAACCGCTCCATCATTCTCCCAGCCCCTCCAACCAACCCGTCCCGGAATCGGTGTCCTAACCCCCACACCAGCATCTTCAATGTCTACTATGTCCATGAACGCAATGACGCCCCGCGCTTCCTCGCAAACCACGTCGGGCACATCGATAGATTGGTCGGCTGCCACGCAACCGGCAGCAAGTACTCATGCATGGGGTACGAATATGCATATGCAGAGTCAACAGAGAGCGCCGTCAATGTCCTCGCTCACGACGGCGCCGACGCCAAGTTTCGCTATCAAGCCGCCGCCGGGGCCGTCGCAGACTGGGACTGGGGGTTCGTTTGGAGGTTTTGGGATCGCGCCGCCGCCGGGAATGGGTCAGGGGATGGGTGGTCCTGTGGGGCAAAATGGGACGGGTAGTGCGAAGCAGGGGATGGATAAGTATGAGAGTTTGCTGTGAAGGATTAAACTGAGGCGAAGCGTCTGGAGATGTCGCGCGGATTTGGCATCTTCATCACTGAAGGAAATGGGTCACGTGGGTAAAGGGAAGGCTTTCTGATACAACGGTCGGGACGAGGCATAGATATTCGCGTATTCTTCGTTGAGATTGAAGTCAAGAAGACCTCAATATTGTTCCTTCAACATCCGTCTCTACCTATGCCGTTCTCCACTCACTGTTCATTTCTCCACTTCGGCCGCTGGCCTTCCTCTCAACCAGTCTGCTTTCCCATCAATACCCTCAACCCCTCCAAACCCATCTCCAGTGACAGTCACCACACTGAAAGCGTGAGTGTCCGCATACCGTACACTGGATCTGCCGCCTTTTCATCAGCACGGCTCGGCATCGGCAGCACATCCATTCGCGGCTCCAGTGCCAGGGTTGCAGCAGCGAGGGCACTTGCGGTTGGTTCTCGATTTGCTTTCGGGATATCTTGCGGCCCGGGGTTTGGTTTGGCATTTTGGAATTGAGGTGGGGAAGGATTTGTGCTGGGTTGGTTGATGGGTGGTTGATTTGATGGGTCGATGGGCTGATGTATGTTTGGAATTTTTGTGTGATCAGAGAAGAGTGGTGAAGAGGAGTGTTGATATAGCAGGAAGGATGCAGGGAAAGACCGACGGACAATACTGGGGCTTTGTGTTCACGGCTTCAACATGAGACTTGTCCGTGAGTTTTACTGGATTGTTTTCATGCTTTTGGCAATTGTACAATAGCCTTGGAGCTATTGTCTGTGTGGAAATTGGGTCAAGAAGCAAAGTAAAACATGACTTATTGTGTAGGAGAACATAGCGATTGTTTGGAGAAGTCTTAGAGTTGTCATTGGGTGTGTGGTGATTCAAATATGACCAAGGGGCGCTTTCTGGATCTATGCGGTCTTCCGTATCGTCTTGAGTTGTCGGGTCCTTGTGCCTTTTAGCTTAAGATAGGTAATTCTTTGCTAGTGATCGATTGGGAGTACTTGGGACTAATTTGGTCGTAATTGACCGCTGTAGCTGTCTAGGAATACTTTTGATTCAATAAATGCACCGACTTCACTCGAGACAAGTAAATAATAGTAGTACGCTATTTTCAAGCACAAGAGCCCCGGACAAGTCCATGTTTTGGAGGGTATGTCGAGGAAGCCAAAGACCCCCCGAATTTATCGATGCTGGAGCTATGACCACAATGCAAGGATGACCTTCTGGACCAGGGTCGATGACATCGTCGAGCTTTAATCCACCTCGACCCTTCAACACCACCAAACAACTCCATAGGGACTATTTGCTTCTACTTAATCTCAATGGGTAGCTCCGCCTCCAAAGCTTCTCGCGCTGCCGGCAGCGCAGCCCGTGTCTACCCCACCCGCGCACCCTCCGCTACGACTCACGCATCCAAACCGCAACCCGCCGGCGCCAATCCCTCCAAACCTGGTCCCACCGTCCGACCTGCGCCTCAGGCCAGCGAGACGCGCGATGAAGGTACTACCTACAGTCTCTTTCCTCTAACATCGATATCACCCCAATCAGCGCAAGTTCACGTACTAACACCATGTCCAGCCATCAACCTCGACGCCGCCGATC
The DNA here is from genome assembly GCA_010015785.1 of Saccharata proteae CBS 121410. Lineage (NCBI taxonomy): Eukaryota > Fungi > Ascomycota > Dothideomycetes > Botryosphaeriales > Saccharataceae > Saccharata > Saccharata proteae. The sequence goes on from ML978715.1 coordinate 276,524, forward strand.
CCGCCTTCGCCGCCTCCCTCCGCAGCCTCGGCGCCGTCCAGCCCAACCCCCACTTCTCCCCCTCCTCAACATCCCCCTACGATCCCCGTCGCTCCACCCCATCCTCGACGAACCGTCCCTCCGAGCAACAGCAGCCGTTCCAACCATCAATGTTCCCACAACCTGGGGCATCCGGCGCGCCAATGAATCCAGCGCTTGCGGTGTTGGCGGCGAGAGAGCGGTTGCAGCAGGAGGCGGAGAGGGAATTTGAGAGTATGGGGAAGAAGGGGGCGATGGGGAGGGAGTTCTTGGACGTGAGCATGGTGAGGAGGGTGTTGGAGTTGAGGGCGCGGGGGAAAAGTGAGGCGGAGATTGAGAAGGGGTTGGATTTGAAGAAGGGGGTGGTGGCAAGGTTGGGGGCGAGAGGCATTGTCGAGGCATTATGATGATTGAAATCTTTTCGAGCGCGGCGTTGAAGGTAATTCGGACCCGGGCATGGTCCAGGTTCTGCTTGGGGATATTGAATGGTTTCCAGACGATTAAGTGAGTCTAATCATCATGGTAAACCATTTCGACCTGATTTCACGAAGAAAATGTCCAATACATTCAAGGTGCGATAAAGCGCTTCTTTGTAATTGCTCTAATCACCTATGCATAGCCGACTTTCAGTCTAGTGGTATTAGAGACTACTCTTCTGTTAGCCGCGTATTTGTGCGCATGGAACGGTATGTTAACGTACTCTACCTATTACATGAGCTGTTTTTTGACCCATGGTTGCGGCAATTACTAGAAACTCTAAATGGACCGCTGAGTGATTGCAATTAAGGTGCGGGCTTGCTCCCAAGTATATGAACCCCTATCGTACGATTCGAACCCGTCCAAGGATCCTCCTAAGACATCCAATTGGAATGACTTAGAGAAAGAATTGTCTTCTAAATCAGTTGAAATCAAAGCCAATAGTGGACCTGACCTTACCACTTCTACCCCGACGTCGCTAGACTCATCTATACTACGGACGAGCTTCATCACTCCTTAATCGAGAAGCTTACGACGTGCTCGTTTTGGTGATGGCAAACACGATTAATAGGCATGAATATACGTAAAACCCAATGCGCGTCCTAAGGTCTCAATGGTAATAATCATTGAGAGGTCTTTCACTTCTGGAATGTCTGGTGTTTCTGAAGCACCTAGGAAATCCAAGCTTTTCGTTTCATGTGGTCATACTCAGAAATCTGGAGTTCTTTGGGTGCGTTTCCAAACTTCGGGACTTTCTTACGTTTATGGTCTTGTATCTAGAAACCAACAGCTTCTTCCATGAGCCCTGAAATCCATAAGGTTTCCGCACTTACTCAATTCGGGTTTTACTGCCGCTCAAAATCCCCTTAGAACGTCCGACAAGCCATATCCAAGCACCGCTATGCAAACTAGGATCTGTGTATAAAATCGCGACACTACCACCCTTCCTCCCTTTAGAAACACATTGAACGATCCACGCACCGACTAGCGAAAACTATTTGGAACTTTTTGCTCGCTCTACCCGATTTTGCTACTCGCACTCAACTGCCGAGTCTGCCACACTATCATTGCGATATGATTTCAAGTCTGAGATTGCTAATGAGGCTCTTCAGTATCCAGAGAAGTTGATGACATGTAGCTCCGTATCCATCGAAGATCCTCATTGTCATCGTTTCGGAGTTCATGACTATGAGAGGGAAGCGGGCTATCTCGTGGTCCAAGTGAGATATGCGAGATAATGCGATGGTCCCCGCTCGTACTCTGTAAAACCTGATCAAACCTCGCTCAGTGTGTTGAAGGAGAGGTTGCTGAACGCTCCCTCAGCGCCTTAAATATCCGATGTCCCGCCCGCGTGACCACTGTTTCGGACAAACCTCGTCCTTGACTGGCCGGTTTGCTGACCTGGCGATATAGAACCCTCCAGCCTGGGAAGGGACTTGGCTCAGCTGCATCGCATCCGTGTCTTGCAGAGCAAGACGTAATCGTAGATGTTGGTCTGATTCGAAACGGCTTCGCAACATACGACGTCGTGGGTTGTGTAGAAGACTCCGTGAGTAGAAAGTTAATTGATTGAGGACAGGAGGGGAAGCCTCGCTGTCGTGTACGTATATCACTAGCGCTAGTCGTTTAAGGAAGTAACCATGACCGTAACATTAATCGATAGCAGTAGCAACCAGCAAACAAGCAAACCACCGTCCAAGCTACCGAGATTAGCGGCTTCCCTTCAACAAGATGTAGGACATGAATATGCTACTAATTCATTCAACATGCTGACTGCATTGTCGTTGATGAAGATGATGAGCACTATTGGATAAAAGTGATGGGCTTAGTGAGCAGTAATCCATATCGATGACACCGATAATCATGAGCAACTGATTGCGTTAGTGATAAGTGTCCCTGCGGCAAATTACCTGGCCAAATCAGTATCAGGCTATCGGCTGTGTAAAGAGGTCAAACTAGTGCAATGCCGGTTCCTGCCCTGACAGAATTGTCGTTGGCGAAGCTGTAGCGCTTTGCGTATGGAAAAGACCAAGTCCTTGTATGTACCGGAGACCGGGCAGACGTGACGGAACTCGCGTGCTGGTTGGGAAGGACCTACATGTTACCTGCTCACCAAAGAAAGGCTGGTGATTGGATTAGCATTGCCTTCGATGACAGGAAGAGATCACGTTAAAACGATGGGTCCACCAAGCACTTTGAATCCATGGATATCAAGCCTTTTCCATCTCGATACAAATCAAACATCACTGACGTTCAGGCAGTGGCTTTCTGTTTTGTTGCTATTTTCCATATTGTTTGCTTGCAGAAGCCATTCTCATCTACCACGCAGCCCCACTCTCCTTATTTTCCACAGACCGATGCCACACCCGCCACCACTACCATGAAAAGCCCTTCAAGCAAAGTAATAACAAGACGCAAGCAAGCAACAGTGCGCTTGCACACTGTATGGCGCACGCAAGCAGCTCGCCGCAATATAGCGGGAGCAGCGCATTATCGCCCAGTGAGAGAGACCCAGCATACCTCTATAGCAATCCATCCCATCGCATGAAGGAATCAAAGGCAAAGAAGCAATTCGTGCCACAGCATTGCACGTCCGACCCATACCGATCCGATCCATTCGCATCTGTCGCCGCATTCCTCGTAAGGGAAAGGGAAGAGGAGCGAATAATGTGAAGAAAGAAAGAGGAAAGATGAAGTCGAAGTAATAGCAAAACCCGTTGACTCCGTCCTTGGAGCGTGCAGCTCCGCCATCCATTGCGCCTTGCCGAACATTGTAATTTCTTTAGTAGTCTCTCGGTTTCGCGGTTATGGGGACTTGGAATGGAGTCCCTGATTTCTTGACGCATGGATGTGTTTGTGTGAAAATAAGTGCTGGAACAGGGTATAATGGGGAAAATGAACAGTCTTTTTTTTTTTGTAGAATGGGTGTGATCGGCTGATGGGGTCGGTGTGCTGAAATGGGATAGAACGGTTGGCTCGTGTATGGGCCGTAGGGGAGGCAGCGTCAGCTTCTGCGAGCATGTGTGAACGGCAAGCAACAAGAAAGGATGATGCTATTAGCATTTCCAAACTTGTATGCTACACGCCCCACGTGACCGAGTCCAGGAAAACCGCTTTCCGAGAACCACCTCAGGAATACGGGTGAACAGCTGCAGAAACTCGACTCATTGCCTCACGCCCACCATGCCCACATTGTAGCTTCCACGCCGTTCGTTGAAACCAAGAGGACTGCCAGCGGCAATATCCTGATTGCGTCAAGTGTCAGCCGATCGATATATATATCCCGGGGTGCGAAAGGAAAAAGCCTCGAAAGTCCGTGAGACGCGCGCGTCATACCTTCCGCCGTTTCTTCTTGGAGCCGTTGGCTCCGAGTCGCCCTGCATCTTCGGCGCCCGTGGAATCACCCGTCGGGTCGTCGTCGGCGAACCCCTCGCCGTAGCCCTTGAAGCTCGTTTCCACATAGCTTCTCTTCTTGCCCGTACGCTCTGGTCGCGCTGGCTTCATGGCTGGTGAAGGCGCAGCGGACGTTGGACGGGTACCCGGGTTCGGTGTCGGGCCATGTTTGATCTTCTTGGACGGGTTGTCCAGCGAGTCTGTAGCCGGACGCTTCGAGGGACCATCGTCTGTACCAATGCGGGATTTCCATTTCTGCACTTCTGCGGGAGGAAGTTTGCCCGGAGTCATCTTGACTGCACGGTTGATCTTGCTCATCATGTCCGCTGTGGGCGTCTCGCGGATCTCCTTGCCGTACACCTTTTGCGAGTACCATTCTTCGGGGGGCATGGCTCTCAAATAGTCCATCAACTGACCAGGAACGGCTTCCGCCTTGTTCTTGCCACCCGCAAGACCGAAGCCTTTGAGCTGGTTCTCGTACGACTTGCGCAGCTTGTTAATCTTCTCGCCGGTAACAGGGTCGAAGCGCGCCACGCTGCTGGTAATCGAGCTGAGACCGTACAGCTCGATGAGGTTCTGCGTCACGTGCGGGCGCGAGGGCTCATAAGCTATCCAACAGAAGCCTGTGTTAACATAACAAAAGGCAAAGAACAGCGCTTGAACACATATACGGGGGCCTTACGCTTCTCGCTGAGCTTGTAGGTAGGCATAGATGCAAGCATTTGCTTACGGTCCATTCCAATCCCTGCGCTCGTCGATGAGCCAGTGCCTTGCCGGTCGTGATCTGTGTGCCTGTGGTCGTCGCCGCTGTTTCCCATGGCCGAGTCGTGTGCGCTACCTGTCTCTCCGCCGATCCCCGTCATCTGCGCATCGCCACCATCGCTCTTCTGCGCAAACGACGCTGATCCTGCAGTACTCGCGGGGGTCGGAAAAGCATTGGTGGTGTTCATCGGCTGCTGCGAGGTCTGTGCAGACATTGCGAACGAAGATGGCGGTGTAAAGAGTGGCGCGTGTGAGGACGCGACTCGGACATCCGATCCATTCGCGATGGAAGACATGTACGGAGGCGAGGTGGGAGTGTTGGGCGTCTGATGGATGGTCGTGTTGGGCTGCTCGCCCTCCTTGGCCGCGAGGTGGTATGGGGGTGAAGCGGGCGAGAATGAACCTGTCTGGCGCTGTCGTTTGGCCGGAGATTCGGTCGACATAGGAGCTGGCGGGGTAGAGACGGTTGCTGGTCGCCGGAATGTGAATGTCGCTGGGGAGCGCACGCTCGCTGCGGCGAGAGGTCGCGGGTGAGGGCGAGAGAACCCGCGGCGTCACGGCGAGGACGGATGGGCGCTCAGTTCATCGGTCGGTCGGATCTGTTCAGCGGTACAATTCGACTGCGGGTGGTGGAGAGGGCGGCGGGGGCGGGTTGGTGGTGGTGCGGTGGGTGGTAGTGGTGGTGGAATGGGTGAGGTCGTGGGTGGTGGATGTGTCGGGCGTGGGCGTGGGCGTGGGCGGGAGTGAGCGGGAGTGCGACTGCGGGTGGTGGAGAGGGCGGCGGGGGCGGGTTGGTGGTGGTGCGGTGGGTGGTAGTGGTGGTGGAATGGGTGAGGTCGTGGGTGGTGGATGTGTCGGGCGTGGGCGTGGGCGTGGGCGGCGCTCAGAGGCGGCAGAGGCAGAGGCGAGCGATCTCATCGGCCCTCCATAGACATTGTTCTGGGCCTTGGCAAGCCGCGGCCCCTTGACGCGTTCCCCCATTAAACACCATCCATCGCCCATACATTTGTCCGCCCCGGCTCCTCACGCCTGAGGTGACGGCAGCCGCTCAACAAGACGCTCGCCAGCTGAGGGATACATAGAAGCTGACCTCGACCAGACCTAGACTCCACCCGGTCCGGCACCGCCACAGCACTCCGACATGGCTGACGAGGACTTTGCCGACGACGCTCAACTCCAAGCCGCAATCGACGCATCAACCCGGGACTCAGTGGCCAGCAAGACCGCAAATGCGTCCCCAGCACAGGCTCCGCAAGGTCCTCCAAAGGTCCAGCAGCCAAAGCCGCAAGCCCTGCCCTCGCGCTCAGGCCCCCACTCCATTCTGGTGTCCCCCAGACAGAAAGGCAATCCGATCTTGAACAGCATCCGAGCTATGCCATGGGAGTACTCAGACATTCCCGCTGATTACGTGCTGGGCACTACAACATGTGCTCTCTTTCTGTCCTTGAAGTACCACCGCCTGCACCCTGAGTACATTTACTCGCGTATCCGTCAGCTGGCCGGCAAGTACAACCTCCGAATCATCCTGACCATGGTCGACATCACCAATCATGAGGAGTCATTGAAAGAGCTATCTAAAACGTCAGTCATCAACAATGTGACCATCATCCTGTGCTGGAGCGCCCAAGAAGCAGGTCGCTATCTTGAGCTGTTCAAGACGTACGAGCACGCAGCACCCACAAGCATCCGCGCGCATCAGAGCACCAGCTTTGCCGACAAGCTTGTCGAATTCATCACCGTACCTCGTAGCATCAACAAAACCGATGCTGTCGGTCTCGTCTCCAATTTCGGCAGCATCCGTACTGCGGTTAATGCACGACCAGAGGAAGTCGCTCTCGTCGCCGGCTGGGGCGAGAAGAAAGTCCAACGATGGTGCAACACCGTTCGCGAACCCTTCAGAATCCGGAAAGCCGCAAAGCAAGGTTCCTTGGCCCGCGAAGACAGCGAAGTCTTCCCATCGACATTTTCTCTCCAGCAGACGAGTGCTGCAGACTCCCCGGATCCGCGAGTTGCGGCGCGTCTGGGCGTTGGCGCACCTATCCGTCTGTCGGACGGTATGTCTACGACAACTACTCAAGCAGAGAATTCCGTTGGACCAGATGCCGAGCGACGGCCTGAGACCCGTGTCGCAGAGGATGCACCGCTGTACGAGCCAGGCGAAGATGAAGAAGCCGCCATGCTTGAGATGGAATCTGCCAGCGCTACTCGCAAGTCCCCGCCTGCACCTGCACCGACTTCTGGCAAGAGGAAGGCGCCAGATGATGAGCCGAGTGAAGGCGTTGCAGCGGCTTTGGCGAAATTGAGACAGCAGGGCTGAAGCTGCACAAGATCACAGTCCTGCTTGGGATCCAAGCTGCGACCCACCGCCCAGACAAAGGTTTGATATGTCCTGAACCTTTGTGCCAGTCCGTCCGCATCAGACCTCAATCCTCGTGGTTCACCCGGCTAATGGTAGCACGGAGTCAGCCACGATGATTCTCGTCATCCTGTCCGAGACTACATGGAACGCCAAAGCCAAATGGGCTAAGGAGTGATACACATCGGACTCCCTTCATAAACCCAGCCTCACAACCCCCATCTTCACACTCATCACCAACGCTCGACAAACTCTAGCTTCCTTATTCTCATCCGACATCCTCACCGTCTCTTCCCCCCAAAACCGTATCCTCTCCTCCTTATGTGCCTCATCACTATGCCACCTCTCCTGCCTCTGTAAAAACCCATTCACAACGCCAAACAACGTCGCTGTCCCCTCATCATCCCCATCCTCTCCCACCAACTGCTTCTGAATCACCCTCCTTGCCATCCCCCGCCACTCCGGTCCACTCATCTGCATGTCAAACCTCGCCGGACAATCCGCTGTCCCGGTATGCAGTTCCGTCGGCACGCTTGGATCAGCTATCGCAAACGCTTTCGTCGCGCCGCCCTCCTCCATCGACCCGGCCTCTTCGTCGATCGCGCGTAAAGCGCGGCTGATGACGTCGGTGATGGTCATGAGGAGGGAGGCTAGCTGGTACAGGTTCTGGGCCGCGGAGCTGTTCTGGGTCGGACAGCTTGGGCAGTGGAGGACGTGGGAGGAGGTGGCGATGGCGGCGCGGAGGGGTGGGAGGAGAATGGGGAAGGGGGCGGTGGTGGCTTGTTGGGCGGTGGTCAGATTGGTGATGGTTAGGTACATGGTTGAGAGACAAGCGCAAGTGGGGAGGGAGGATGTTGAAGGGTTTGAGGGGTTCGGAGGTGTGGTGAGTGCGGATGTTTGTGATTGGAGCTGGGATTGGGATTGGGAGGGGTGTTGATGACGATGCATCAGGGCTGCTGATATCGATGATAAAGTTAGTAGCCAGACAGACTACAGAGTCCAAAATGTGATAGTAGATGTTACAATACATACCACTCCCCGCATTGACACCTCCGAACTCCGTCTCTATCCCCATTCCCATCCGCCCTTCCAGCAAAGGCGGTGTAACAATTTCCTGTAGTCCCCCACCCAACCCCACACCCTCCAAAAATCCCCCATCCCACTCCAACCCCGCAAAGCCGTCCCCCACCACCGCAAAAACATCTCCCAAGTCATCCTCTGGCGGCGTCAGCTCCGCGGAATTACCATATCCTCTGCCACCGTTTCGCAACCCAAATTCCGCCATCACCATCTCATGATTACCACTGTCACCAATCGTGTTCGGCCCATCGTTTGCGGTGGTGTTATTCGTTTCTTCATGTTCCGTAGGGCGTCTTCGCTTCCTCGGCCGGCCCATCGGCTTTTGGGGAGAGTAGTGGCAGTGCATGTTCTCGGCGGCGCAGCGGGCGCAGGGAGGGGTTGTGGAGGGACATTTCAGTTTGCGGTGGCGGCATTCGTCGCAGGCGGCGTGGAGTCTGGGGGTAGGAGCTGTGGTTGCGATTGCGGTGGTGATGTTGCTGGGGTCGGTCGAGGTCGTCGGTGTTAGAGGGTTCATGGTGGGTTTGAGGCGTCGGTGAGGTATGTTGACTGTCTAATACTGGGTAGCTTGGGTTGGGCAATGCTGCGTTGCTGTTGAAAGCACTCGCTCCTGACGAATGAATTTGGAATAGGAGCAAAAGCATAGAAGGACTGGTAACGTTAACTCAGAGGGGCAATAGTTGCGCCCATGATGCAGCGCCGACAGGTCCAGCAGCGACTGCGATACCGTACAGTAGCTCTCACTCAGCACCTGCAGTGTCTCGGACGCTACCAGGTGTGAGGGTAGGGTGATAAGGCTTCGTACGTATCAAGTTGATGGTACTCGGGACGTCAGCTGTGAGCCAGCCGTGTCAGCTACGGGATGATGACTGATGATTGTGGGGGATCACCTGATCGGCGGGGTTCCGAATGTGCTATCCCTACCCGGCTCTCCCCCTAACTGCAAGCGGGAAAGGGAGATACGTGGCGGAGGTGCTGCCGCAAGAAAGCTCAGGTAGAGCTAGAGATGGGTAGCTTACCCGGCCGAGGTCTAGAAGTCGCGTAGCGGAAGTAAGTTTATGCCGGTACTTTTCTACGGCGGACCGTGGGACAAAGCGGGCTTTGTCTTCGTGATTCTCTCCTATTCCCGTCGTACAGGAATTCTTTGGTGAGAGGACGGGCATTTCTCGTCAGGGAACAGCTATTGGTGTAGCTATCCGAGGTTTATGACTTGATCTCTAACGTTAACCCAATCGCGCTTTCTCTGAGGGGCGCTTCCGCAGACTCCGCAATAACAATCCTGGACAGGGACCAGAGGATTTCCTCAACAACAGTGCCTGCTCGACAAATATCAAGCAGAACCAAGAAACACACAACATGGCCTCCATACAACATCCTCCTTCCTCAAGTAACTCCTCTCATTCCCCATACAGTTACCTGTCTCCATCCAGCCATGTCTCTTACGAATACCTCCACCGCCTCACCAGCACTGCCTCCCTACCCGCGATGCTCACCATTATCCTCGCCTACGTCCTCCTGTGTTCCCTCCTGCGCCACCGCCGTGTCCGTCAGGCCTTGTCCAAGTATGGCTACGTGAACCGCGACCATCTTAAACATATGACGGCCCAGCAAGCATTCGAGATCCAGCAAACTATCTTCCAATACGAGTTCCCCTTCACAACAGAGAAGGCTCTACAGTTCGCACTATTCAGGACGTACGGGATACCGACCATAAGCTCGCTGCTGACTAAAACGGCCCAACTGTCGGACAAGAGCAATGCGCCCAAGGTACGTGCATATATCCGCATATAGGTTCCTCTCTTAAGCAGCGTTGGGTACCTATTGCTGGGTTGCTACTTCCCTGGCGCCCATTGTTCATGTGAGAGAGAATTGATGTTGATATTGCGTGTAGAGGTACGTCGACACGACCGTCCTGATTCAAGAATTCGTCGGCCACGCGCCCGATTCCGAACGCGCCATCGCCGCCATATCGCGCATGAACTACATCCACAGCATGTACCAGCGCGCTGGCAAGATCTCCAACGACGATATGCTGTACACCCTCGCGCTCTTTGGGCTGGAGCCCGTACGCTGGATCAATACGTACGAGTGGCGGCAGTTGACGGATCTGGAGACCTGTGCGTTTGGCACGTTTTGGAAGGACGTAGGAGATGCGATGGAGATTGATTATGGGGTGTTGCCGGGAAGCAAGGGTGGTAGGGGATGGAAAGATGGGCTGGAGTGGCTTGAAGAGGTGGACGTGTGGAGGAAAGGATACGAGGAGAGGTGTATGGTGCCGGATGAGGCCAATAGGAGGACGGCCGATGAGACTACTGCGATTCTGCTTTGGGATGTGCCGGAAAGTTTGAGAGGGGCGGCGAAGTGGTTTATTTGTGCGTTGATGGATGAGAGGTTGAGGAGGGCGATGATGTAAGTGGTCGACTCTTCCCTTATCCCTTGATGTGTTCCATCCTGAGCGCCACGTCCGGGTATTGACAATGGGAAAGGTATCCGGATCCACCAAGGGCGGTCTCGGTGTCTGTGAATGCAGTGCTGCAGCTGCGGAAGCTTGTGTTACGGTTCCTGGCATTGCCGCGGCCGCACTTCATGCGCATACAGAACATGTCCGAGGAGCCTGATAAGAACGGGAGAATACACGTGAAGGTGTGGGATTCGGAGCCATGGTGAGTAAGAATCAGTGATGTTAACGTGAACTTCAACTGAGAACTGCAGGTACGTGGAACCGACTTTTGTGGAGCGTTGGTCGCCGAAATCCTGGGTGAAGTGGTTGGCCGGGAAGCCGTATCCCGGAGACAAGAAGTTCAAGCCTGAGGGATATCGGATTCAAGACGTTGGGCCAAAGAGCATGGAAGGGAAGGGAATGGATGATTTTTCAAGGACTAGAGAGAAGCTGTTGGCTCAAGGTCGTGGAGGATGTCCCTTTGCATTCGCCAGATCCTGATCGTTGATAGACGGATTCACGTACCCGTTTCTGGATTGGTCATCTACATTGTCTCGTACAGGATTTGACAGTTGGGAGGCCTGCTTTGATTCTGTTGAATATCGCGAGCGCACGTTGGATGTCCGAGAGCTTCGCGGTCTGAACCACCAGTTCACCTATGTAGGAGTCAGCATAGCCACAGGGGTCCGAATGAAGGGGACAGACCGAAGCATTAACCTTCCCTCCTTCAACACCCTTGACGCTGTGCCACCATCCCTGGGGGATTATTAATCCACTCCCCTCGGGTAGAAGAACCTCCTGGCCCGGCGTGCTGTCTTCCCATGCACCCCACACCACTTTCTCCAATTCCTCCTTCTCTTCACCAACCATCATCTCCTCGCCCCTGATCCGACCATCCATGCCAAAGGTGTTGCCAACCAGAGCCCGCACTCTTTGAAACATACTCAACCCAACATCTGGCTCGAACAATCTGACTCTTTTCTGGCCAGCCATCTGAACGAACAGATTTGGATGTGGATCGCGGTGAAGAGGTGTGTTAGTGGGAGCCACTCCGACCCATACAGAGCTCTGATAAATATCTACATCTTCTAGCATCGCCGGCATTGGGAGGTCCCTTTGGAGCTCAACCGGGAGATCAGTGATGCTGCATTGGGCAAGGTACAGGCTGGCCTGGGCCTGGTTGGTAGGGGTCGTCTTCGTAGTAGCCGCCTCCAGGTAATTCAAAAGAAGTTCAAGAGGCGCCTCAAAGCGTCCAAAGTCTTCACGGCCATCTTCTGAGCTTTTGGAGGTGAATTCGAGTGGTACAGTGGTGTCGGCATATCTATGAAGGTATCTGAGTGTGGGCAGGGCATGCCCATCCCCGCTGTCAAAGGTAAACCATTTTGGTCGTGCGGGTAAGTCGAACTGCCTGGATGTGATGTAGACAGGCCGGTCAGTGTGTCCATGGATCCACGGTCGCTCTCCAGTCTTGAGAGACGATACGGTGTCGTAGTCCACTGCTGGTACGACGCGGCTGAAGAAACGGCGGTCAGAGATCAAGCCTTGATGGATGTAGCGAGGTCGGATGATTCGACTAGCTAACGTTAATGTACGCGTTGTCTGCATTGATTGCAATGGACAGCCTTCCCGAATCGGGGAGAATGAAGATGGAGGAGAGAAAGTGAAGCAGTGGTGTTGATGGCAACTTGAGGTTTCCCGGCGGCGACAAATGACTCGCGCGCTTCGCCCTCCGTTTTCCCACACCCGACACGTACGACATCATCGCCAACACCTACAGTAACCAATACCAATCATCTGACAAGTATGGCGCAAGCAGGTGGTGGCCAGACCGGTATATCCATTCGCCATCGATACTCCATCCCGAGGGTCTCGCTGATTGAGCCTCATCAGTCGACCTGACGCAGCTTTCCACCCCGCAGCTAAGCCAGCTCAAGAAACAGCTTGACTCCGAGCTCGAGCATCTTACCTCCTCATTCCAATCGCTACGGAGTGCTCAGGCGAAGTTCCGCGACTGTCTGAAGAGCATCTCTGTCGGTTTGACGTCCAAGTCTGCTGGTATGCAACGCGCCCCATCGCCCCGTTATCCCCCACGAGGTTCACCCCACAACTCTCAAGCAACATGGCTGATGATTCCGATTGCATATTTCAGACAAACCAATTCTCGTCCCTCTTACCTCATCCCTATACGTTCCCGGAACCATTGCCGATGTCGAGAAAGTCATCGTCGATGTCGGCACTGGCTTTTACGTCGAAAAGACCGCGGCGGACGCGCAGGACTTCTACAGTCGCAAAATCAAGGACTTGGAGGCCAATCTGAAGGATCTTGAGACCATTGTTACGGGCAAGTCCAACAACCTTAGGGTTATCGAGGACGGTAAGTGGTCCATGTCTTCCGTGTTTTTTGCGCCCGGAGAAAGGCTGCTCAAAATATGAGCACGCATTCCGACGCAGAACAAATTATGCAGTGTTGAGAGCGAGATCAACAATATGCTGATAACGAAAACAGTACTCAGGCAGAAGGTTCTTGCGTCGCAAAGTGGCCAGGCGCAGCCCGCCGCAGCTGCGTCATGAGCTGGACTACGGAAAGCCTTCCCAAGGTCGCACATCACGCGGGCCATCAGAACTGGCATAGAACTTCTCAGCGGTATTCAGGCCCGGCTGTACCATGTCAGAAGTCACCTGTGCGTTGTTTGATGCCGACTGTGGGAGTGTCGTACCCGTCGGCATTACCGTCTCACCATGACATGTTGTGCTGTCTAATCAGCCACATGGGAAGATTTGGATCATCGTATCTATTTGCAGATGCGTAGATGCCACTGGGTCATGGACCTCGACTTGGGTGCTACGTCCTCGGACCGGCCTTTGTCCATATGCAGAGCCTGGCATAAAGACCCACAATGTCCTTCGACAATCAAGTGTACATCTACCAATGAACGTTTCAACGTGAGCCGTCAACGACGGCTTTGCCAAGTCAGACTTCATCCAGTACTCGACAGTCCTTTTCGTTGTTTTTCTCCCTCAATGCCTACCTCTCCATGCTTCCTAAATCTGATTGATGAGGGTGTTACCCGTACCGAAGTCCTGTCGAAGGCCTTTGGCACGTTTGAAACCACGTCTAGGCAGAATTGTTCCTGCAATCGGGGCTTATCGAATACCGCGACCCATTCCTTGGCAGATACTCACCTGGTCTCTGTTCTACACACGGACAGGCCATTTTTTGGCTTCTGGTCGTCTTGTAGCCGGTCAAAGACCATCGAAGCCATAAATTGCGTAAGTGTACGAGGAGTCCCAATTCCTGTATTATCCCGATATCCCTGTACCTACTTGTCTCAAACCACCTGATCCCTTCGATTACCACTTTTCAGGTCCACCAGTGACCTGTTACCTCTTTATTCATCATGAAAACCCGCAATATCAAGAAGCGTCGATTGCAGAATGCGGATCCATCGACGAATGAACCGTCTTCCACTACACGCAGTCCGCCGAAGAAGCGTCGGGTTCAGAATGCAGATCAATCGAATGAACTATCTTCCACGGCGCCCAGTTCGCCGATGAAGCGTGGGACTCAAGATTTAGGTCCAGCAGATGCATCACCTCTCAACACTCACGTTTTGAGGAGAAAACGTGATTGGCCGGCTAGAGTTGTGAATTGGATACGACGAAATTTACGTGGACGGCGCCAGGACTCGGATACGCCCACGACAGAACAAGTTGCCGCCGACACCTCACATAACGACCCTCATCCGACTACTCCTATCGACGACGATGTCCCCGTCCCTCGAGTCACTAACCCCGAAGGCCTCCCCGACGCTCCTGAACCCTCGGAACCCAATAGTAGTCCCAACCCTACCGGCGAAGGCGATGCCAGCGTCACTGACACTTCCGCCAACGTAGACAACGACGCTCCTGAACCCTCGGAACCCGATAGCGGTCCCAACCCTACCGGCGAAGGCGATGCCAACGTCACTGACACTTCCGCCAACATTGAAGACACTTCCGTCAACGTAGAAAACACTTCCGCTGACGTAGATAACAACGCTTCTGAACCCTCGGAACCCGATAGCGGTCTCAACCCTACCGGCAAAGGCGATGCCGGCGTCACTGACACTTCCGTCAACGTAGACAACACTTCCGCCTTAGGACCATCAGATGGGCCACGGGTAATCCCCCCAAAAAGGCGGCGTATAGAATTTTATAGTGCTCCCATAGTTTACAATAGCTTTTGGAAAGCCTTGGCCTGCCACATCTTCGACGACGGCGAGAGATGGCGCGAAGTTCAAAACTGCGTCCAGATAAGCCAGCTATTCGAACATGTCGAAAGGATTCGGAATCCTCCTGACGCACCAGCCGACACCAACAGTTCCGATGAAAACCGCAGCGAAACCCCGCTCTTCACCAAGCTTTCCGCGCCCGACCAGTTCCCGGGTAAGGACGTCTATCGTGCAGCCGCAGATGCCTTGTGCGTACAATTGACGGTCTTGAAAAATTGTGGGGATGATCAGCCACACGAACAGATATGGTCAGATGGTCCAGTCACGTTCCCAGAAATTCAAGTCCTCTTGAGCGATAATAGCACATTCACAGTGCTGTACCCTGATCGCAGTGGATACAAACTGGTTGAATACCTGCAGAGTGTCAAGAAAGCTATTGCAGACGGAAATACAACACCGGATGGCGAGGAAAGACTCTGGGGTGATATGGTGATCCGAGACGTAGCATACTGGGTGAAGCCTGGAGAATCGCCACTTCAATGCCACAATCCCTATAGAGAGCTCAAGGAAGCTACCGGAAATGCTGAAAACACTGGAAATTCTGGAGACACTGGAGACACTGGAAACACTGGAGACATTGAAAACCCTGGAAACCCTGAAACCCCTGGAAACCCTGAAAATGCAATAACGACAGGTAGAAAGCCAGGAGACCCGGATCTCCCTGATTCGTTAGACGGTCTTGGATCGCAGAGCATCACTTTGTCAACAGTCTTTGTGAAAAAGCCGTCGGAGATTGGACCCGCGATCCGATTGATTAAAGAGGCCGTGGAAAAGGCTCCACATCAATCACTACCAGTTCTTCACAAGTTCGGCAGCAGTAGTAGACGCCACTTGAAACCGATGGTTTCTGTTGATGCGGAATTCATAAAGATTCCCGACAATGCCACAAAAGAGATGTTGGATCATGGCGAAGCCGAAGAAATCGTTTCGTTATTCACCGTGGCCGTGGAGAATCATCTTCTAGTTGTGTTCTACGTTTATGCAATGCTCAAAGACGTAGACGTAAACGAAGGAACGGTCCCAGCGTTGTCGCAACTGTTTGGGATGGTCTTCGACTACTCCCTTCTGAAGGTCTGGTGGAACTATCAGGGTGACATTCAAGTCATCGACAACACCATCGCCCACATGTTCCAAGGCACAAAGCGAGAAGCCTTTGAGCACACAATCTACTACTCTGGGGATAAAGTCCAAATAAGACCACAGTGGAGATTTTCGCATCAAAAGCTAGGAGACGAACGGCCAAACTATCTGAGCTTTCATTATCACACCAAAGGTGATGATCGCCCGGAGTGCCCTTTCCACAATCGTGAGAGAAATGAAACTGGCATTGGCTGCCCGTGCTCTCTTGGTAATATTGACATACAGGCTGTCTTCAGATACTTCATGCAACAACATCAAATGTATGACGGTCTCCATGAAAAGATTTTTATCACTAGTTGGACTAAGTTCAGGCATGGTCTGAACTATGGTGATTTCTTGAAGGGCACCCTGTTTTACGACCGCAAATATAAGATCTTTGAATGGGCCAAGAATGCCAAGAGTCGGGCAGAAAACACGGATCAATTCTTTCAGACCATGGGACCGGGGACAGAGGAGGACGACAGTGCTCTAGCATACAATCTTGGTGATGTCTGTGGTCAAGCTTTGGTCATGCAACGTTTGGCATCGACTAGAGACCCTTGGCTGGCTTTCGGCATACTCTCATTCATGCACGATACCACCGGAGCCAAACCAAAATGGCGACCTATCGGCAATGGGTCGGCATCAACTGTCGATCCTATGATGAGGACCTTATTCGAAGACGATCCAAGGCCAGCAAGTCAATATTTGCCCGATCCCCTCGATGTCGACGGTTTTTTGCGTAACTACGAATTTGACGGTAACGCTGAAGAATTGACGTTCTTTGAGCACGAGCAGCTAGTCAGATGCCAGAAGGCGGCGCTGATAGCTGAGGACTCGGCCCATAGCAGGGAAAATCGCGGATATCAAGTTGGTAAGGAACATCAGCGGCTGGAGAGCCAAGCGCAGAAAGAGCGAAGGAAGGAACGACAGCGGCAACAGCAAGAATATTCGGGTACAAGCAGCGGAAGCCAGAGCAGCCAACTAGAGAATCAACCAGACAATCAACCAGAAAATCAACCAGAAAATCAACCAGAAAATCAACCAGA